>APFE031241453.1:40781-65443 GCA_000404065.3 Pinus taeda | reverse complement strand
TGCAGGTAGCAGCCTGCGTACTAGTATCTCAACTAGTACAAGAACTAAGGGGATTGTAGCTCCCTTCCAGGAGAAGCTGGAAAACGAGAGAGGGTTGTAGCTCTCTGCAGGTAGCAGCCTGCGTACTGGTAAATAACTGCACCAGTACATAATTATTGTAAAAAAAAGTTTCTAATTGAAAAGATAGATACATATTGCAGCAGGTGGTTTTCACCCACATTGGGTTTCCACCTTACATCTTGTGTTCTTGTGTGTGATTGTCTTTTGCTCTATTTTTCTGTTCCTGGTTACTGTTTATATGATCCTGATGCATAGATTAATGTTCAACATTTGTAGAATATTTTAAATTATAAGTCTGTATGATATACGCAGGTTTCTTTATCTGTAGTTGCATATATACGCGGTTTTCTCTAACTGAAGTAGCATATATGTTCTGGGTTTGAAAAAGAAAATAATTGACCAGATAATACTGATTCACCCCCCCTCTCAGTATTATTTCCAACATTAACAACACAATTTCTATCAAGCAGATGCAATACTCAAATCTTGGCGAGAAGAAAATGCACCTACCTTGCTCTTTGTCACTCTTATTGAAGAGGATCTGGGAGACCTTTGCCCGTGTCTCAATTCTAATATTGTTGCAGTTCGCATGCTCCAACAGATAGGCTGAGGAATGGCAATCCCCTTCTATCGAAAGTGGTGCCCCCAATTTTTGTGCCTTCAATATGGTCCAATGTATACCCATAATAAGGATATGCTCCGGCTTGGAGAAGGTCATCCGTGAAGGTAGTTTACCAACGCCTGAGAGCAGGACAAATACCAGAGAGTCCTCCACCCACTGGTAGGATTGATTAACAAGGGCTTCCTCCCACCCTGAACCTTGAATATATGCGACATCTTCTCTGGAGTAGACGCTGACGCTTATAGTGCTGGTTCCACCGAGAACTTTATCTCGTTCACTATCCACACCATCTTCAGATGTGAAGCTTTGCACCAGATCATCAATAGGCATTGTATTTAAAATATTATCTATAAACTCTCTTTCTTGGCGGACTATGGGAAAGGTGTGGCCCAATCCGCCCTCTTCCAATAACAATATGCTAAAATTTTCGGATAGCGTAGCCGCTAATGAGCAGCCTATGGTTCGTCAAGCCTCTAATCCTTGTATGGTACGCAAACATTTCCATGGAATACATTCCAGGAAAGATTGTTCTTTCAAAAATGCCTCCGGTGTTTATAAGAGTTAAGCGAGCCAGAACATTGATGTTCATGGTATCGCGGAAATGGGGACTCAGTAGCTTGTGAACGGGATGCATCAAACTCAGTTGTCTGTTACTACCGATGGCAAATGGTTCCGTGACTGCGTGAGTCCTAAGCCTGAGAAAATGCGACCATTGCTTAGTCGGGACACCATGTATAATTGTATTGTAAAATAGTAAAGAAATTTGCATGTGATTTGCTAGAGGTGCCTAATTAGATTTTACTAGTGACTGATAAGCTGATAATAATCAGTATCATTAACGATCACGTAGGCTATGGCGAGTTTCCATACAACTCCTTCCGTGCTTTGCTCTGCATGGGTGAACGCCTTCCTAACACTTTCCTGGCATTGATCTAAGGGGGGTAAGCTCAGCTCAATTGCAAATGGCCTTAATGTGCCATCCTTTTTAAGGAAATGAAGTGTGCGAGAAGCATATATCTTGGTAGAGTACAAAGCGTTTATTCGATTCACGTAAGTCATGATACAAAATGAACAATTTATCCTCTACTGCCTGAAAACATCATATCAATATTTGGATAAATGAATTTGTGGGTAGATCAAAAGAGTTAGATAAGATAGATAATATAACATAACATAATTATATTTATGTCCAACTAATGACCACAAAGTTGGGCAAAGAGACTCTTGAGTACACTGATGTATATACAAAGTGGGAGAAACAATCAGTCTCCTATAAAAGATGCAATGCATGAATTAAATCAATATCTGGCTCTAGCGGAGAAGATCTAGGACTAATAGGTCTGAGGATCAGACCCATCTCTCCTAACATATGAGGCTGAATGAATAATGCTGAAGAAACTCAACAATGTCTGTTGGCCCGATGAAGAGCTGATGGCAAGTGCAGACTGCCCATTAAATCGTGCCCTGGGGGTAACTAGTCTGTCTCACAGGAACGGATCTGAGACGGCTCTGTTGCTGAGATCTCGTGTAGCAGGGTGAGGTCCCACGGATCCTCACTGATTTAGAGTCTGGATACGTATTGGTATCAATCGATCTCTTGGTGCCCCTGTCTGAAGGTAGTACCCTGAAAAATGTCGTGATCTCTATGTGGGGTCTGGTGTGATGGGAGGTTGAAGAATATGCGCTCGGAAGCTAAGAGCCTCCTGCATATATAGGGCCAAACATCTCTGATCGGGGTACCTGAAAAAGTCTGCGAGGGTCCGAGAATATTTGAACAAGCAATGAAACCTTCCTCTGATCTCGTAATAGACAGGGCATCCAAGGATGAAGTGCACCTCGATCTCCACTTCCTGTAAATGACAAACCTGGCAGAGTTTGTCTAGTCTATCCACTTGGTGGTCTGTCTCTACCTAAAGTCTATAAGAACCTACTCTGAACTGGCCTAGAGGAATGCAAAGAGCATGCATCCAGTGGTGAAACATATACTGGGGTCGAACAATGAGCCCATCTCTCAACTCCAAGAAGTGCTCAGCATAGAAGGCCATCTTTGGGTGCAACCCTCCTGGAGAATTGACTGAGGTGACCTGGACGAACTGCCTGTAGATGTCCTCCCTGATGATCTTGTTTAGCTCCTGTTTAGTAGGTAAAAGGTGACTAGGAGCATCTAAGGAATATCAGAAAGGAGGGAGATGATCTAACTGAATTCCCATTGACTCTAAGAGGTTTGAAACTCCTGTAAACCAACATCTGGCTCGGCCTGAGGGGGTAGAACGAGCAATAGTCTCAGAAGAGCAATATGTCAAGTAAGGACAATGATCCCTACTCTTTATCGAGTCTGCCAAGCCCTGGACACGATGCAAGAATGAAACCAATCTGAAGACTGACTCAAGCCGAAAGGGCTGAGCTCCAAACTCTGCAAGGATGATGTGCTGCGGCACTGTCAGTTTGCACCTAATGATGTGGCTGAGAAAAAGAATCTGGATTCTCTCAGCTGAAGCCCAGTCTGACTCAAGTAAAGACAGTCCCCAAATCTCTGAGCCATATAGAATAGTGGGACGAATCAAGGTGTCCATGAGTCTCATCTTGGATGAGATGTCCTCGAAGTGATGTCGAAAGCACTATCTCTCGAGAAGGGCTAAGGATACATATCCTTTGTTGATCCGAGGCTGCAGCGTTGGTCGCAAATTGAAGCGGGGACTTGAAAATTGCACCCTCAAGTAAGCATACATGCTGGTGATCTCAATCTCCTCCCTCATGAATAGAAAGTGAAGGTATGAGGTTTTCTTCACCCCATTGAAGATCATAACCTTGGTTTTACCCAGGTTGACTGTCAACTGTCAATGGTCACAGAACAGAGCTAAGGCATCCAACTACCTTTGTAATCCTTCTGGGGATGAGGAGAAGAGGACCACATTGTCAGCAGAGAGTAGAATAGATATCAGAACTTGATGAAGAAGGTAGCCATCAGTGTCCTGGATATGCTCCTGTAGAAATGCTTCCAACTCATCAACATAGATCCCAAATAGGGTAGGGGACAGTGGACAACCCTGTTTAACCCCAATAGTGCTTCGAATGAAATTAGACATCCCATGGGCTGCGTGAAGACGACCAAGAACAGACTCATATAAACGCATAATAGCGGTCAATAGGGTTGCAGAAATGCCAATATCTCTGAGTCTCTGGAGCAAGGCCTCCCTTGGAACAAAGTCAAAAGCTTTCCGAAAATCTACGAAACAAAAGTAGACTTTCGAAGAGTGGTGTTGTGCCTCCTCAATCATGGCGCGAAGGGTGAAAATGTGGTCAATGGTCTGATGATCCGGTCGAAAACCTGCCTGTCCCCTAGCTCTGAGTTCTCTGCTCAAGGTCACTGGAGAGCTTCCTATGTAGAACAGTAGCATACAACTTTGAGAACGTGTTACCCACCATGATCGTTCTGTAGTTATTGGAATTTGAGTTGGGACATGATTTGTGGATCAGATGGATGATGTGGTGTGCCCATGTCGGTGGAAAACCTTCACGAACTACATGGTTGAAGAGATCAGCCAAGTAGCTAAGTAAAGCATGGAAACCATGCTTAAAGAACTCTGCTTGGTAGCCTTTCTCATCCGCTACTTTTTTGTTGTTCATCACCCAAATGGCCTCTCTAATATCTCTGTCTGAGAATAGATAACCGGAAAAGGGTGGGGAGGTAACATGAATTTGGGCCTGCCCGGGAATATCATAAAGGTTGGAAGTGTGAGAGAACATGGATGTAGGGTCAAGGTCAAGTGGAATAGGGAATCGTTGGGGAAAGATGGTACACCATAATTGTTTAGGGGAATGGGCAAGGAGAGCAGAAAGTTCCCGTCTTCTATGGGAGACAAAGAGTCATTTCTTGTGACGAAGGAGACGACGATAAGAATCTTTGAGTTCAGAGTAGGAGGGTTGAGAGTGGGTGAAAGCATATCGAAGTTCTCAATGTAGAGTCTTGCATTCATCATCTTACCATTTGTTCATGGGGCAAGATCCAACTTTAGGGGAGATGGAAGTGGAATGAGCAGAGTGGGGGAAGGATTTGAGCGCTGCTTCCAAAATGGCAGTTGAAAGACAGGTGTGTTTAGTGGAACTAGAGTCAAGCAAGGAGAACTAGGTTTTCGATGGGAGTATCTTGCATAGGGTAGAGGAGAAAATCTCAGGGTCTCCTTTGTCAAATCGGAAGGTAGTTCAGGGTGGGCTCCAAGGGGAGGGATGGGGTGGAAGGGGAAGGTCAAACCGGAGAGAGAAGGAAATAAGTGCATGATCCACGAGGGGGATGGGGGAGACTGAGAGATGGCGAATAAAAGGGAGCAAGTTATGGCTAGCAAGTACATAATCAACTACACTTACACCCCCGCCATATGGCAGGCAAGTGAAAAAGCGAGAGTCTAGGAAACAGGGGAGACCATTTAGAATCAACAACTCCTGAGATTCCCCCCACTGCAATAGATGTTTACCATAAACTGTAATGGGCCCGAAAGCATCATTTGACATCTGGTGAAGCCCTACTAAATCTGAATCTATCCCTTGAGTACAAAATACATTCTTTGATCAGTCGTGGAGAGGGATCTGGAGATCTCTAATGCAAGCATTGAAGTCACCTAGGAGGATGACTTCCCCAACAACACAGTACCGGGTGATGTCAGTGTACAAGCCTATAAAGGGATCCCCATTTGAGCCATTATGGACAACAAATGATGAAGAGGCTAGGGGGAAGTAACAAACTGCAATGTAGATGTCCCTTGAAGGAGAGACTTCGACGCTAATCCGAATCCACATTTAAATTAAGCAACAAGCACTGAGTTGGATCATACCTGCTCATTGTTAGCCCATCCAGATTCTTTTCTATATGTGAATCAGTAATAGAATTGATCTAAGTACCATACATCTCTGGGTCCAATTTACTTCGTGAAGGAAAACTCTGTCAATTTTAATCATTCATAACATTTAAACTGTATACAGAGTACATGTAATTAAAAATTAAGCGATCAACATGATTTTTATATACCCTGATCATGACCTTCCAACATTTATATGAAAGTAGAGAGAAGAGAACTAGTGCTTTGCTAATTACTTGGAGTCTCTGTATATACTATATATAACAACTAGATTTTCACCAGCAAACATCTCGCGCGTGAACTCCTCATCTTTTTTCATGCAAATTCGTCTTTTGCACCCATTAATTCCAGTTCCACCAAATTCAGTTATACAGAGTCTGGTGAAAATCAAGTGCAAGCTTAAGAACATGCAAAGGTGTGTTTAGACGAGAAATAATCATCGGTAGTAACCTCAGGACGGGATACTTGGGCAATATTTGGTCGTCTATTTTGGGGAACTCTTGGGTGAGTTCAAGAGGAATGAGATTCTTTGCAGTGTCGAGAATCAGGTTGTTAAGGAGTTTTATCCCATTGGAGTAGAGCTTCTTGATTGGGCAATTGAATTGAGGGAATGTGTTGATTTGGGGTAGCATCGGATGTGCTCTAGCCACGAAATTTGGTGGAGAGGCTAAGGCAAATGAGGTCTCCAATACCCTGAAAGAGTTTGGGCAGATTTTAAACAGTTCGAGACATATTAAAGTAATTAATATTTTTAATGGAGTCCATAAGTTTAAAATATTAATGTGAATTAATATAAAACTATGTTAGAATGGTCCAAAAGTTATGGATCAAGCTAGATCTAATCTTAGCCGTTGATTAGGGACTTAATCTTGGCCATTGATATGTCAACGAGAAACATATAAGTGGAGGCTTGAGAGTCACTTGGAGAACACACCAAGAGATCAAGATTTCGACTCTCTGGGGCTGGGTTTGCTGAGAAAGTTGAGAGAGTGATCTGGAGTCGAGATGAGGGGCAGTGAATACAGAAGTAGAGAGGCAAAGATAGTGTCGGGAGGATCAACATAGTAGCTGGGAAAGTTGAGGCAGAGGGCAGAAGCCAGAATTGCTGGGAACAACCGGAACTGTCGGGGACGCTGACACAGAGGGCAGAAGCCGGAACTGCCGGGAACTACCGGGAAAGCTGACACAAAGGGCAGAAGCCGAAACTACTGGGAACAACGAGAACTGGCAGGAACGCTGGCGTAGAGGGCAAAAGAAGCTGACGTAGTCCCTAGAGGCTGACGTTGGGGTTTTTCATGGGGCAAATTGGAGCTGAGGAGTTGTCGGAGTGTTTATCCGGGTTTTCAGCCAGAGCATTTGTCTCCGAAGGAGAGGTACTATTGCCACGATTTTTCTCTGTTGGGTGAGCCGGATTTGGCACCCAGATTGTATTCTGAAACTGCTTAATAAATCAAACCCTCAGATAGTTGCACCGATTTTCCCGCATTGGGTTTTTCTGGGGACATTAGTCCAAAAATAATGGTGTCATTTGTGTGCTCGTTTCTGTTTCCTTTAGTTGATGATCTGTAATGTGTTGAGCATGTACTTGTGTTTATTTTCAGTGTTTACATGGTAAATAACTTGCTAAATAATCAGAATAAGTAGGAAGGAATAAATCAGAAAGTACATAGAGGGTTTCTAACTGTTAGACTTATACACTTCAACATGGTATCAAGGGGTGGTTGTAGATCACAAGAGAGCTGAAGACATCAGCCGAGCAGAGCAGCAACAGTAGAAAACCACTGTCTCGAGTGACAAAAGTTGTTCTTAGTAGCAAATCAACAAGGAAGAGGTGACGTAGTGCCTGCATCATCAAGTTCGGGCCAAGAAGAGGCTGCACAGAGGATGAGGGAGGCAAAGACAGGCTCACACAGAGCCACGCAGAGGCTAGGAGGGTTGACGCAGTGGGCTTAGGGAGCTAGTTTGCCGGTGCTGGGACTGCGCAAAACCTAGGAGCTCTCACCTTCAGGTTACTGGGGTTTAGGAGGCTGTGGACAAGTTGCAGAATGGAGCTGGTGGGGTATTGTTGTTAGAACAGTACCTAACCAAGGGTTTCTAGCCAAGAAATCCGGATCAGTGGTGCGGTTGCACAGATGATCAAAGTAGGGGGCATCTTGACATCGACAGAAGGATTTCCAGAAGGGAAATCAAGGCTCAGAGGGAGTCACATCAATAACTTCCAGGGGGGAAGTACAAAAGCAGCAGAATGACACTACACAGAGTAAGAGACTAGGATAGACTGGATAGAGCCTCAAACTTCGTAGTCTGGATGGTCAGAATGTTATCTGTACTTGACAAAAATCATGTCAAGCACTTCCCCTTGAAGACGATAGTGGTCCCAATTGACCCAGCTGACAATGACAGGCAGGAGGAAGCAATGGTGAAGGCCAAGAGTATCATTCTTGATGGGGTCAAGGATCATATAGTACCACATATTGCCAAAAAGAATACGGCACGGAGGATGTGGGAGGCCTTGACCAAGTTGTATGAACATACTTCCGTGCAGAGAAAGATGCTCCTAGAAAATCAGCTGTGGTCATACCAGATGCAGAAGGGAGAACATAACGACACTTTCCTCGATCGATTGAAGGAGATCCAAGATCAACTAACTTCCATAAGGGCCACACCAGATCCAGAGTTGATGGTGAGAACAACGCTGAATGCAGTCTTAGAAGACTGGGAGGTGTTTGTCCAGAGCATACTGGGCAGGACGACCCTTCCAGATTGGGAGGAAATGTGGGCGGCGAGCTGGCCAAGAAGAGATTAGGAGGGTGACCAAGACAGGAAGCAACAACAAGGGGATCAGAATCAAGAAGGAGAATGAGTTGGATGTTGCCATAGTATCTGAGGGTAAGCAAGAAAAGCAAAAGAAGGACCTCTCCAAGGTCAAATGCTTCCACTGTGGGGAGCTGGGTCATTATGCGACCTAGTTTCCGAGGAAGAAGAGCAAGGGAGAGGGTTCTGAGACCATGGCAACGCCAGCGAGGGCAGAGAAGGAAGTGGAGACAGACGATGACTGTGCCATGAGTGCACACACACCACTTGAGCGAAAGTGGGGAGACATTGAGCTGTGGTCAAGAGGACTACAGAAGATTCGGAGCAGGATCCTCGAGGTACCCAACCTTTTGGATTATACCTGGCTAAGGGAGCCCCGAAGAGGAGTAGCAGGACTGGTGGATGTTGGTAGAGACAGATGAGGATGGAGCGACAGAGAGAGCTACAGTGCAGGATTCCCACGACAGCACGAGGCTAGCAGGTTGCAACAGTGCGAGAGGCACGAGAGTGTTGCACCAGTGCAAGATGCCACATAGAGGTGTGAAACGGTGATAGATGCAAGGAGTTGTTGCAGCAGCACAGAGGTTAGAGGGAGCACTTGTTAGCGATAGAGGGAGCTTCAACATCAAGAGTGTCTCTAGCCTGACAGAGATGTTAGAGTTGGGAGATCAGTTACTTACTTCTTAGTAACTGAGTTGCAATGCAACAGTTAGCGGTGGCGGTGCTATGGGCAGCAGCACGGATGTAGAGGAAGTTGTCGTACAGATGCAGTAGTGGCAGTGGCAGAGCCATGGGTGGCAGTACGTCATGGAGCAGTATAGATGATGGGTAGTAGGCCTAGCATCAGGGACCGATGCCAGATGATCAGAGTAATACTCAGTAAGGAATATTGCTAGAGCACAATCCTCACTAAAAGGGAGTGTTGATTTGGAGTAGCATCGGATGTGCTCTAGCCACGAAATTTGGTGTAGAGGCTAAGGCACATGAGATCTCCAATACCCAGAAAGGGTTTGGGCAGATTCTAAACAGTTTGGGAGATATTAAAATAATTAATATTTTTAAAGGGGTCCCTAACTCTAAACTTAGGGAAATTAAAATATTAATGTGAATTAATATAAAACTGTGTTGGAATGGTCCAAAAGTCATGGATTAAGCCAAATCTAATCTTAGTCGTTGATTAGGGACTTAATCTTAGCCGTTGATTTGTGAACGAGAAAAGTATAAGAGGAGGCTTGAGGGTCACTTGGAGAACACACCAAGAGATCAAGATTTCGACTCTCTAGGGATGGGTTTGCTGAGAAAGTTGAGAGAGTGATCTGGTGTCAAGCTGAGGGGCAGCGAATACAGAAGTAGACAGGCAGAGATAGTGCCGAGAGGATCAACGCACCAGCCACGAACGCTGATGCAGAGGGCAGAAGCCAGAACTATCGGGAACAGCCGGAAAAGTTGATGCAGAGGGTAGAAGCCGGAACTGTTGGGACAGCTAACGTAGAGGGCAGAAGTCATAACTATCTGGAATAGCCAGAACTGCCGAGAACTACCGAAACTGCCAGGAAAGCTGACGCAGATGACAAAAGCCATCACTGCCGGGAACAACCTGAACTGTTGAGAATTGCCAGGAAAGCTGACGCAGAGGGCAGAAGAGGTTGATGCAATCCCTAGAGGCTAACGCTGGGGTTTTTCGTGGGGAAGATTAGAGCTGAGGAATTGCCGGAGTGTTTATCTAGGGTTTCAGCCAGAGCATCTGTCTTCGAAGGAGAGGTACTACTGCCGAGATTTTTCTCTATTGGGTGAGACGGATTTGTCACCTAGATTGTATTCTGAAACTGCTTAATAAATCAAACCCTCAGATAGCTGCACCGGTTTTCCCGCATTGGGTTTTTCCGGGGACTTTAGTCCAAAAATAACGGTGTCATTTGTGTGCTTGTTTCTGTTTCCTTCAGTTGATGATCTATAATGTGTTGAGCATGTACTAGTGTTTATTTTCAGTATTTACATGGTAAATAACTTGTTAATTAATCAAAACAAGTAGGAAGAAATAATCAGAAAGTACATGGAGGGTTTCTAACTGTTAGACTTAGAAACTTCAATAGAATGCACCACGAAATCAGACAATTTCAGATTCCCAAAACATTCATCTCATGGAACGTGGATGTTGAAGCTCATGCTTAATGCCAATCTGATCTCAGTAGCAGGCTCTGTCAACAATCAACACTGGCCACAAAATTATGCGTTTTGATCCCTTCTTTGTCTCATTGCCTAAGTAGTAAAATGGAGATTGAATTGTTGTATAAGTGCGCGATAAAACTAATTTGACCCGTCTTTGTACATGGACAACCCGTTCTGCCCCTATTGGATTATGGAAAATCTTGAGATCCTGCCAGCATTGGTTGGATAAGCTCCACTTTAGTCATACACTCTCTCACACTCCTTCCTCTTAGTCTCCACCATTCCATCGTATTCACCTCTTAGGGTTATCCGTGTTGATTTTTGTGTAGCTTGGGAGGTACTCCAAGCCCTAGCGTTTGAGGGTTGGAGGTCAAAGCTCCACAAGTAGGCTTCTGGGCTTAGAACCCAAGCCTGGGTATTGCACCCAATCGTGTTTAGGGCAATTTCGGAAGCACAATTTTACATGTGATGGCATGAGACGATAGAGGGCACAAAGGAGAATCCAACGCTTCGAGAATCGTCGAATTCCAAGTCATAGAAGTGGAGAAATGAATTTTTGAAGTTGGAAAATAATTATTGGTTTTCAAGTCGTGTAGGATTGAAGTAAAATATAGCCAATAGATGTGTCACTTCACTAATTTGTTGGAGCCCCTTTATTGGCTATAAATAAAGGGTGATTTGATGTGTTATATGCATCCATTCGTGCAACATCATCTCAAGGAAAAGGAGTTCTGAAATCAGCCCTAGCCGCAACAAAGGAGAGGCCCTAAACAACATGGAGGAGGGTCTAAATTCTGTTATGGAGGCCAAGTGAGCTGCAGTGGCAGTGGACTGTCTTTGGGCTAGAAAAGAAGACCAAGTTTGTTGTTCTAGAGGCCGAGGAGGCTGGTTGTTAGGCCGAGCTCCTTGTGAGCAAAGATGTTGTTGTTTGAGGAGTGTTTGGGCACTGTTTTGGAGGTCGCTGCTTCAAGAGGGCTATTGTGCTAGGCTGCAGACCATAACACACAGATGGGTTGCGTAAGAAGTGCCTTGAGACTTGGCATCTATCCTTAGTGACAATGTGGGTGAGGAGGAGGCTTCTTGAAGTCTGTCACAACCATTAGAGGGCTTATTTGATGATTGTGGGAGGATTTAGGGCTGCAACAAGTGCCCTAACCAGGTGTCACGTGTTGAATTTCCATGACCTTGGGTCTAGGTTAGAGTCTTAAAATCACTGACGCTACCAAACCAAGAATCTCAACCATAAACTACTTTGTACAACAAAAATATAAAGCAGTAAATCATATATTCACAATATACATAGTTTTAAACAAAATTGTACAATAATGTACAATCACCAATCTTTGTTATATTAATCCAAATCTAATAAATACAACAGTCTATGGTTACAGGATACAATGACAAACTTTGTTGCATCATTTCTATGTCGTATCTTGTCCTGTCGGTCCGTCACACCTGTACTGCTCACTAGTAATGCCTTAGTCCATCGAGGCCACTACACATCGAGACTCCAAGAGGGTTGCCTCCTATCACTATTGCAAGTCACGTTTGCTACAATGAACACGGGCTCATCAATTGCTATCTGGGTTGGCCAATTCCCGAGCTCCAATTTGCCAGGCGAGCAACAACTTTCGTCCATCAAAGTGTTGCACTTCGGCACCATCCTTCACCCAACCTTCAGCTGCTCTCCATCCTTCAAGATAGTTCGTTTAGGGCTACTTTGGGTAGCAAACACGCTGCCCTCCAACTAGCTCTATGACCCCCAATACTTCACTGCTGGATCTACACCTAGGAAGACACCTTCCCTTCCCAGAATGTCTTTCAATTAGCTCCATTAGGCTACTCACAAATCTGATCCAACCTGGTCAAATATCTTGACCCAATACACCTCCAGGTATTGTTGTCCTCCACTATTTACTTGTTGCTCCTGCAATTCTGGTTAGGGCATAATGTGCAGCCCTTAGCCTCCACACAACTTAGCAACTTGCCTCCTTTTCTATTGTGGTCCACCTTAGGGAGACTCCTCCTGCCTTATACGGCTTCTATCCACCCTAAACGCAAATCCTATAGGCTCCACTTGCTACAGCTTCTTCTCCACGAAATTGCAGAGATATCCCTTGAGTGTATTGCTCACACTTGGATGCTTAAATGACCTCAATACGCCTTGTATTTATACACATACAATGGCTCAACATCTCACATGAAGTGACACATATCAAGTCGGCCTACTTGACAACCAAATTAATTTGTCAACTTCAGAAATTCATCTCTCTAACGACAACTTGGATTTGGACGATTTTCGATGTGTTGGAATCGTCTTTCCGAGTACTATCATCCTCATCCATCACATGTTGTGAATCCATCAAGGTTTTGCCCCAAAACACAATGGGTGCCAAAACCTCATACTTGGGTTCCAAGCCCACAAGCTACCCTTGTGGCACTTTTTCCTCCAAACCCTGAACCCTAGGGCTTGGAGTACCTCCCAAGCTACACAAATCAACATCACGAACAACAAGATACAAACACATGTGTAGTGGTGTTTTTGGAGGGATGTTGGGTCAAAGATGTTAACCAGAGCGTGGATCAGTTGATGGGAAACTTGAGGAGGCCTTAGGAGTTGTTTGGAGGAGCCCACATGGAATGTTAGGAAGCCTACCAAGCAGCCAAGGTGACAACAGGCACATCAGATTGGAAGACAAGGGGACAACAACAATGAGAGTTGTAGATGGACTCTTGTATGATAGTTAGGATGTCCTAGGCGAGGACATGATTGGTGCCCAAATTTGTGTAATAGCTCCTCTATTGCAGAAGCAAAGGGCGGATTGGTGAAGTTTGTGGGCAGCCATGTGTAAGGGTCTCCTAGGCGTGGGGATGCCCTAACTAGGTGCAGATGATACAACGTGAACTTGGTCTCTTGTGAACTGTTGGAGGGCGGTGTGAGAGAAGACCAAGTGTGGATGTGATTGGGCACTTATGGTCTGCTGGAGGACAGCGTGATAGTGTCCAAGTTTGAGCCCGGTGAGCAACACCTTGATGGACAAAGGTGGTTGCAATAGAGGCAGTTGATGAGCTCAAGGGTATGATCAACGAAGAGCAGTTTGTGGAGCACAATACTTGTGTGTGGAGAAGGAAATCTATAGCAGAAAATGGGCAGTCCTCCTAGCCCATGTTCGTTGTGGGAGATGGACATCTTGCAGTGATAGGTGGCAGCCCTTCATGCCATATGTTGGTCTTCATTATTGCAGCACAGGAAGATTGTGTTGAAGCTTCTAAGTCTAACAATTAGAAACCCTCCATGTACATTCTGATTTATTCCTTCCTACGTGTTCTGATTAATTAACAAGTTATTTACCATGTAAATACTAGATATAAACACAAGTACATGCTTAACACATTACAGATCATCAATTAAAGGAAACAGAAAGAAGAGAAGGAAATCTATAGCAGAAAATGGGCAGTCCTCCTAGCCCGTGTTCATTGTGGGAGATGGACATCTTACAGTGATAGGTGGCAGCCCTTCATGCCATATGTTGGTCATCATCGTTGCAGCGTAAGAAGACTGTGTTGAAGTTTCTAAGTCTAACAGTTAGAAACCCTCGATGTACATTCTGATTTATTCCTTCCTACTTGTTCTGATTAATTAACAAGTCATTTACCATGTAAATACTAGATATACACACAAGTACATGCTTAACACATTACATATCATCAACTGAAGGAAACAAAAAGAAGCACATAAATGAAACTGTTATTTTTTGACTAATGTCCCCGGAAAAACCCAATGCGGGAAAACCGTTGCAACTATCTGAGGGTTTGATTTATTAAGCAGTTTCAGAATACAATCTGGGTGCCAAATTCGGCTCACCCAAAAAGGAAAAATCTCGGAAGTTTCGGCTTCTGCCCTCTGCATCAGCTTTCCCGGCTGTTTCGGTAGTTCCCGACAGTTCTGGCTTCTTCCCTCTACATCAGCTTTCCCAGCTGTTCCGTTAGTTCCCAGCAGTTTCGGCTTCTACCCTCTACGTCAGCTTTCCTGACAGTTCCGGCTTCTGCCCTTTGCGTCAGCTTTCCCGACTGTTCTGACAGTTCTAGGCAGTTTCGGCTGTTCTCGGTAGTTTTGGCTTCTGCCCTCTACTCAGCTTTCCTGGCAGTTGTCGGCTGTTCCCAGTAGTTCCGGCTTCTACCCTCTGCGTCAACTTTCCCGGCTGCTGCGCCGATCCTCTAACACTATCTTTGCCTCTTTGCTTCTGCATTCACTGCGCCTCAGCTGCAACTCCTGATCACTCTCTCAACTTTCATGGCAAACCCAGCCCTAGAAAGTCGAAATCTTGATCTCTTGGTGTGTTATCCAAATGACCCTTAAGCCTCCTCTTATACTTTTCTCTTTGACAAATCAATGGCCAAGATTAAGTCCCTAATCAACGGCTAAGATTAGATCCAGCTTGCTTCATGACTTTTGGACCATTCTAACACAATTTTATATTAATTCACATTAATATTTTAATATCCTTATGTTTAGACTTAGAGACTCCATTAAAAATATTAATTATTTTAATATCTCCCAAATTGTTTAGAATCTGCCCAAACCCTTTCTAGGTATTGGAGATCTCATGTGTCTCAGCCTCTGCACCAAGTTTCATGGTTAGAGCATATCCGATGCTACCCCAAATCAATACTCCCTCTTAGCGAGGACTGTGCTCTAGTAATACTCCTCACTAAGCATCACCCTGATCATCCGGCATCAATCCCTGTGTTGATGCTAGGCCTATTTACCAACATCCTCTACACTGTTGCATCCTGTACTGCTACCCACGGCTTTGCCACTGCCACTATTGCATCCATACTGCAACTCCCTCTGCATTGGTGCTGCTGCACATGGCCCTACCATTGCCACTGCTGCATCTACACTGCAACCGCTCTCATCATGCTGCATCGTGCTGCCCATAGCACTACCACTGCTAACTATTGCATTGTAACTAAGTTACTGAGAAGTAAGCAACTAATCTCCCAACTCTGACATCTCTGTCAGGCTAGAGACACCCTCAATGCTGAAACTCCCTCTGTCACTGACAAATGCTCCCTCTCTGACCTTTGCGCTACTGCAACAACTCCATGCATCTCGCACCATTGCACACCTCTCTATGCCATCCTGCAATGGTGCAACACTCCCATGCCGCTCGCACTGTTGCAGCGTGCTATCCTCGCGCTGTCTTGGGAATCCTGCACTATAGCTCCCTCTATCACTCCATCTGCATCCGTCTCTAATGACATCGCCAGTACTGCTACTCCTCTTCGGGGCTCCCGTAGCAAGGTCTAATCCAAGGGGCTGGGTACCTCGAGGATCTTGCCCCTCATTGCCTGTAGTCCGCCTGACTACAGCTCGATGTCTCCCCACTTCTTCTGAAGTGGAACATGAGCACTCATGGCACACAGAACAGATAGGATCCTGGCCTCCCAGGTGACAAAGTTGGATGCCTCATCCAACCTGTCCTGATCCCTCAGCCCATTCATGGCCATCTCTCTGCTCTTCTTGTCGACTCCTCCGAGTCTCTCTACTTTTCGCTTGGAAGTTCTTTGTTCGACTACTGTTGAGTCTACTTCCCATCTGGAAGTTCTTTGTTCGACTCCAGCTGTCTCTCTACTTCCCGTCTGGAAGTTCTCGGTTCGACTACTGCTGAGTCTCTCTACTTCCCGTCTAGAAGTTCTCTTCTGGACTACCTCTGAGTCCCAATTTCCCTCGTGGAAATCTTTCTGCCAACAGTCAAGTTGCCCCTCCGATCGTCTCTGCAACTGCAACACTAGTTCAGATTCCTTGGCTAGAAATCCGCCTCGGCAACAACTCCCTCTACCTTGGCCTTGCCCTGTTAGGTACTTTTCTAACTACAGTACCCCACCAACTCCATTCTGCAACTTACCCACAGCCTCCTAAACCCCAACAAACTGAAGGTTAGAGCTCCTAGGCTCTGCGCAACCCCGGCACCGACAAATCAGCTTCCTCAGCCAACTGTATCAGCCCTCCTGGCCTCTGCGTGACCCTGTCTTTGCCTCCCTCAGCCTCTGCAATGCCTATTCCTGGCTTAGTCTTGATGATGCAAGGACTGCGTCACCCCTTCCTTGCTGCTACTCTGCTAGGAACAACTTTTGTCACTCGGGACAACTGTTTTCTACTGTTGCTGCTCTACTCCTGATGTCCTCAGTTCTCCTATGATCTGCAACCACGCTTTGATACCATGTTGAAGTTTTTAAGTCTAACAGTTAGAAACCCTCCTTGTACTTTCTAATTTATTCCTTGCAACTTGTTCTGATTAATTAACAAGTTATTTACCATGTAAATACTGAATATAAACACAAGTACATGCTCAACACATTACAGATCATCAACTAAAGGAAACAAAAACAAGCACACAAATGACACCGTTATTTTTGGACTAATGTCCCTGGAAAAACCCAATGCGGGAAAACTGGTATAGCTATCTGAGGGTTTGATTTATTAAGCAGTTTCATAATACAATCTGGGTGCCAAATCCGGCGCACCCAACAGAGAAAAATCTCGATAGTTCTGACTTCTGCCCTCTGCATCAGCTTTCCCGGCAGTTCCGGCTGTTCCTGACAATTCCAACTTCTGCCCTCTGCGTCAACTTTCCCGTCTGTTCCGACAGTTTCGGCTGTTCCTGGCATTTCCGGCTTATGCCCTCTACATCAACTTTCCCGGCTATTTCGGCATGTCCAGCTTCTTCCCTTTGCGTCAGCTTTCCCGGCTGTTCCCAGCAGTTTCGGCTTCTGCCCTCTGCATCAACTTTCCCGACAGTTCTGGATTCTGCCCTCTGCATCAGCTTTCTCGGCTGCTACGCTGATCCTCCCGACACTATCTCTGCCTATCTGCTTCTATATTCACTGCCCCTCCGCTGCAACTCCTGATCACTCTCTCAACTTTCTCAGCGAACCCAGCCCTAGAAAGTCGAAATCTTGATCTCTTGGTGTGTTCTCCAAGTGACCCTCAAAGCTCCTCTTATACTTTTCTCATTGACAAATCAATGGTCGAGATTAAGTCCCTAATCAATGGCTAAGATTAGATCTGGCTTGATTCATGACTTTTGGACCATTCTAACACAACTTTATATTAATTCACATTCATATTTTAACTTCCCTAAGTTTAGATTTAGGGACTCCATTAAAAATATTAATTTTTTTAATATCTCCCAAACTGTTTAGAATCTGCCCAAACCATTTCTGGGTATTGGAGATCTCATGTGCCTTAGCCTCTCCAACAATTTTTGTGGCTAGAGCACCTCTTATGCTACCCCAAATCAACAGATTGGAACACTTTAAATTGTTCTCTGACGATCATAATGCGCAAATACATTGATATATTCAATCATATAAAATTTTTATTTAGATAAAGGATGGTTGTTACAAGGCTATGGCAGTTCTCTTTTATAGAAATTGAATGACCATGAGCCTAAAAGACACGTTCCTTAAGGGCTGATGTCTATTCAAAACTAAATGACTTATCTTAATTTAATTTACTGATTTATTAATTAACTAATATGAATTTATTTATTGTCGTTATATATTATTTAATTTATATATATTGGGTTATGAATTTTAATTCATAACATTGCCTCTCCCTTAAAAATGCTTTGTCCACAAAGCATAGGTAAAGTTGGGTGTTGCTGAAGAAAACGCTCTGTCTCCCATGATGAGTCTTCCTTTGGTAGTTTCTTTCATTTGATGAGGTACTCCTTAATAGTCTTGGACCATAATACCTTCTCTTTGGTAGCGAGTATACCTTTAAATTCCAAGATGATTCTCCCTTCTTCATCAGTCTCGGGTATCTATGTTTGAGCTATTTGATTTTGCCCCAGTACTTTTTTGAAACTTGATACATGGAACGTGTTGTGGATTCGATAGTTGTTTGGTAGCCTCAGTCCATAAGCCATGCTACTTATTTTTTATTATTATTTGGTATGAACCATAATGTTTAGGCAATAGCTTATTCTTCCCTTGTTGTTTAATGACAATTGCTTATAAGGTTGAAGCCTAACAAAAACCCAATCTCCTTCTTCAAACTCCGTTTCAGTGCGATGCTAGTCGGCTTGTTGTTTCATTCTATTTCATGCCACTATTAGATTTTCCTTTAGAAAGTTAATAATTCTTTGGTTTTCTTCCAAGTGGTCTTTTATTGCTTGTACTTTAGAATCGAGTAGTGCAAAATATTTCCATCTAGGTGGTTCATAACCATAGAGGGCTTGGAAAGGCGTCATTTTAGCCGACATATGGTAGGTGGTATTATACCACCATTCTGCTGTTAAAATTTCTAAATAGAAATCCTATTGGAGTGATTAATATTATTTTTTCTACTTATTACTTCAGAAATAAGTTATCCATAGTATTCTTACGGCAAATATCGAAATATATTCTACTGCAGCCTTCACAATTAAAACATTGCAGAAAGTAAATGTAAGAAAAAATACTGGCACAAATACAAACACAATGACAGTTATTTTCGGACAATTGTCCCCAAAAAAACCCAATGTGGGAAAACCGGTGCAGCTGATGAGGGTTTTATCATTCTTCAGCCAATTCTCATGTACAAATTACAGCCAACAAAATAGGAATGAGAAATTTTACAGAAAATTCTTGACCAAGTTCTACCCCAGGTGAAGCACTTCTTCCTCCCGAAATCCTTTTGATCCCCTCTGCGTCAAACTGCTCTCCCTGGCTCAGCATCACGGTATCCACGCAAGATTTGCATCAAACTGCCTCTACGCTGCCTCTTTCTACGTCACCCTATTCCTGCTTTGCGTCTTGCTGCCTTGCACTCTTTGAATACGCTGATACCTTCTCTCTCTTTCTCACCTGCAACTCTCCCTCTGATTCGATTTTCTCTTGCCTAACTTCGACCAGTGAGAAAATCGATCTTACTCGAGTAATTGAGTATCTGCCTCTGGTGTGTTCTCCAAGTGCCCATCAAGTCTCCTCTTATAATCCTCTCGTTGATCTATCAACAACCCAGATTAGATTCTAATCAATGGTTAGGATCACTTGACTTGATCTTCGCCTTCTTTTAGAAGTTTCATCCACAGTTTAAATTAATACTCATTAATTATTTTAATTTCCTAAGTTTAGACTTAGGTTCCCATTAAAAATAATTAATTATTTTAATACAACTATTTCTGGGTGGAATTTCCCAAAATGATTTCTAAGTATTGGAGAATGCATGTGTCTAATCCTTCCTACAAATTTTGAGTCTTAGAGCACATCCAATGCTACCCAAAATCAACACTCCCTATTAGTGAGGAATGTGCTCTAGCAATATACTGCTACTATATACTTTTATGACTCTGAAGCATCGTCCTCTGCGCTGCTAATGTCTGACATGTTGTCCACCAACTATTGAGCTGCTGCTACGAATGTACTACTGCCACGCCAATGCTACATTTGTACTACAACTCCCTCAGAATGTCTGCATCTGTGCTGCTACTGGTTTTGCCACTGCCAATTGTCCCAACATTGCAAATTGTTGTTGCTACTGAAACGGATTTTCAACCATACGCATCTGCTCTCTGAACTTAGTGAACTTAGATCTTCCGAAAGCCTTTGTGAGTATATCGGCCCCCTGCGCTCCTGTGGTGACATACAGTAGTTGTATTGCCCCACGCTGAACACAACATCTAATAAAGTGACAACAAATATCTATATGTTTCGACCGATCATGAAATACTAGATTCTCAAAGAGTTTGATACAACTTTGATTATCGCAATAAACCTTGGTTGCTTCCATCCTTTTTCTGAATAAGCTCACAAGCAATTTTCTGAGCCATATGGCTTCACACGTAGCTGTGCTGGCTGCCATATATTCTGCTTTTGCTGAGCTCAGTGCTACTAATTTATGCGTCCTGTTGCACCAAGATATCATCCCGGATCCAACACTAAAGCAATACCCTAAGGTACTTTTTCGGTCTACTGAATTCCCTACCCAATCTGCATCAGTGAACCCATTCAAACTGATGTTCTCCCCTCGAGAGTACTTCAACCCATGTCTGACTGTTCCGCATACATACCTAAGAATGTGTCTTGCTGCTACCCAATGCAACCTCTTTGGTTCCACCATGAACTAACTAAGAGTGTTGACAACAAAACAAATGTCTAGGCTAGTGTTGACCACACACATAAGCGACCCAATAAACTGCCTGTACAAGGTGGGATCTACTTCCTTGTCTTCTGATGCATCTATTTTTTTAAGGTTGGTGATCATGGGAGTATTCATGGGTCGGCAATCTTGCATTCTAAATCTCTTCAGAATTTCTATAGCATACCTTCCTTGTCCAAGGAACATCTCCCTATTCTTCTACCAAACTTCCAACCCCAGAAAATAATGCATCAATCCCAACTCCTTCATGTCGAATTCGGCTTCAAGATTCTTCTTTCAATCCTGGATGATCCTAGATGACCCAGTTAGGAATAGGTCATCTACATACAATACAAGAATAAGTGACTCATTCTCTACCAACAAATAGTAGAAATTGGGATCAGCATCACTCTTGACAAATCCCAACTGCTGCAAGTAACTATCAATCCAACCATACCATGCTCTGGGTGCCTGCTTGAGCCCATACAGGGCTTTCTTTAACTTGCAAACATGAGTTTTCTGTTGAGAATCATATAAATTTCCTCCTTCTGAGGAGATACTAGTGTTGGTTATTGTACTCTATCCAGGTGTATGTCCACCTGCATTTCCTCCTTGTTGCCCCTGCTGCTCTTGGACTAACATAACATTTCCCAACTGATCTTCTGCAAGCATCTCACGAGATTTCTTGAAAGTTCTGTCCTCGAACTTTTCATCCCATCTTAATACAATCTTCCTGTTGCCAGGAATGTAGATTCTATATGCCTTTGAGGTCTCACTATATCCTACGAGATATTTCTTTTCTGTAGTCTGATACAGTTTATTGCATTTCTCAACTGGAATGTGACAATAAGCCACGCTTCTGAATATCTTGAAATGACTGACTTCTGGCTTCTTCCCTGTGAAAACTCGTTCGAGCATTCTCTTCCCCAATGCTCTATGAGGAGTTCTATTATGGATTTATACTGCTGTGTTGCAAGCCTCTGCAAATAAATACCTAGGTAGATCTTGATCATACAGCATAGGTTTAGCTGCCCCAACAATAGTTCTTTTTTCCTGTTCTACTACTCTACTTTGCTCTAGATTATATGGAGTTGTCCACTCTCTTTTGATGCCCTCCTTCGCGCAGAAATCTGTGAAATTTCTGTATGTATATTCTCCACCATTATTTGAATGCAATACCTTTATATTTTTCCTCATCATATTTTCAAAAAGAGCTTTAAACTCTTGGAAACGATGAAAGACCTCATCCTTGGTCTTAAAGAAAAAGATCTAGGTTTTTTTGGAGTGCTCATTAATAAAGGTGACGAAGTATTCACCACCACTAAGAGCCCTTGTGGACATAGGACCACAAATATTTGAGTGTATTAATCCTAATACACATTCTGCTCTATTGTTACTTCTGGAAAAATATGCTTTAGCGTACTTTCCTAGCACACATGCTCTGTATAAGTCATCATGTTCACTACTGACTAGTGCCCCTGTAATAGTCTCTCTGAGCATCCTCAGTGCTCCATGGTGTATGTGCCCCATTCACCTGTGCCATAATTCATTTCGCTCCTCCTCACCATTACGGTTGCTGCCTATCAGTGCCATTGGTGATTCGAGCTGCAACCTATACAACTTGTTGTTTCAAACCCCAATTTGCTTTTTCTTCTTCTAGCTTGGATGCTTGACGTATACTTTCCTTCCCATGAAGTATATATCATATCCCTTGTCTTGTAACTGGGACACTGAAATCAAGCTAATTCCTAATCCTGGCATATGCATAACATTGGTGGCTCAGATGTTGTTCCCTGCTTCCGTCTGAAATGCTATGGTGCCTCTCCCTACTGGAGTACATTTCGTTTTGTTTCCCATAGTTATTTGGAAGTCCATTTGTTCTTCTTGATAGTTCAAGAAATGTTCTCGTACTCCAGTCATATGAGCTGAAGCCCTGCTATCAATGTACCAAAACATCCGTTGATGCTGAATTTGCTAGGCATGTGAATTCTTCATCTAATCTGGTAGATAAATCTGAGACACTTTGAGTATCATATTGTGCCAATTTCTGACGCTATCCTGTCCCAACAATTGTTGCAGAAAAAACTGCGTCCCACCTGAGACAACCCTCCTCGCTGAATCTTCTGTTGTGTTGTTCCTTCTACCACTGACAAATTTCGATTGGAAAGACTTACCTTTCTATCGACTCACTTAGAGAGAGTTTTCCCACGAAATCCAATCTCCTTGGCTTGAACTACGCAATCCTTTGGGAGATTCGAATTTTTTCCCTTGCAAGAATTTCGAAGTCCCTTCCTTTCAACATTGGGTCCTCCAACTTCTTTCTTCTGCTTCCCTTTAGCTCTAATACCATGTGAAAATTTCTAAATAGAAATCCTACTGCAATGATTAATATTATTTCTTCTACTTATTACTTCAGAAATAAGTTATCCACAATATTCTTACAGCAAATATCGAAATATATTCTACTACAACCTTCAAAATTAAAACATTTCAAAAAGTAAATGTAAGAAAAAATACTGGCACAAATACAATCACAATGATACAGTTATTTTTGGGCAATCGTCCCCAGAAAAACCCAATGTAGGAAAGCTAGTGCAGCAGATAAGGGTTTTATTATTCTTCAGCAAATTCTCATGTACAAATTACGGCCAACAAAATAGGAATGAGAAATTTTACAGACACTTCTTGACCAAGTTCTACCTTAGGTGAAGCACTTCTTCCTCCCGGAATCCTCTGATCCCATCTGCATCAAACTGTTCTCCCTGGCTCAGCGTCAAGCTGCCCATGCAGGCTCTGTGTCAAACTGCCTCTACGTTGCCTCTTTCTGCATCACCATGTTCCCGCTCTGTGTCTTGCTGCCTTGCACTCTCTGAATATGTTGATACCCTCTCTCTCTCTTTCTCACTTGCAACTCTCCCTCTGATTTGATTTTCTCTTGCCTAACTTCGACCAATGAGAAAATCAATCTTACACAGGTAACTGAGTATCTGCCTTTGGTGTGTTCTCCAAGTGCCCATCAAGTCTCCTCTTATAATCTGCTCGTTAATCAATCAACGACCTAGCTTAGATTCTAATCAGTGGTTAGGATCACTTGACTTGATCTCTTCCTTCTTCTAGAACGTCCATCCACAATTTAAATTTATACCCATTAATTATTTTAATTTTCTAAGTTTAGACTTAGGGTCTAATTAAAGATAATTAATTATTTTAATAAAACTGTTTCCAGGTGGAATTTCCCAAAACGATTTCTCGGTATTGGAGAATGCAGGTCTCTAAGCCTTCGTGCAAATTTTGAGGCCTAGAGCACATTCGATGCTACCCCAAATCAACATCTTCTAGGTGTAGCCACTGAAACCATTTGTTTTGTTTGTCGGTGATGAAAAAACATAGATATGTTTCCAAACATTTATTTACAGCTTCAGTTTGACCATCTATCCGGGGGTGATAAGCTGAACTCATGTTGAGAGATATCCCTGCTTGGTGGCATAAATCCTTCCAAAAATGGCCTTTAAATTTTGCGTCTCTATCACTGACAATGAAATTCGCATATTTAGTGAGTCTGTCGACTACAACAAATATGTTGTCCTTACCGTCAGACACAAGTAGTCCTTCAATGAAGTCCATCGAAATTTCCTCCCAATTTCTATTTGGAATATGTAATGGGTGTAGTAACCCAGGGGTTGGGATATTTTCACTCTTATTCCTTGGATAAACATCACATTCCACAACATATTTTTGGACTTCCTTACTCAAACCCTTCCAATAGAACGTTTGATGAATGTTGTAGTAAGTTTCGAAGAATCTGACATGCCCAACTGCAGGAGAATTGTGAGATTCTCTTAGAATTTCCATTCTAAATTTGGATGTTGAAGTTAGGTAAATCCTACCTTTGTACCATAGTATGTCATTTTTCCATTCAAAACTGCCATAGTATGTTGCAGTGATGCGGGGGAGCGCCCCCCCCCCTTCGAACCCGCTCCCGGAGCGCGCTCCTGGCGGGAGCGGCTCGGGAGCG
>APFE031241453.1:28067-39469 GCA_000404065.3 Pinus taeda | reverse complement strand
TTTAAAAAATCGCTCCGGGATTCGCTCCCAAACCGGGAGCTTCTGAAAATGGTCGCTCCCACTCCCGCTTCCGCTCCCACTCCCGCTTCCGCTCCCGCTCCCAAGTAACATTGGTATGTTGATGTTTTCAGTCATAGAACCACAATTCGAATCCTTGGCATACTCGACTTATATTTCGTTTAACCACTTAGGAACAACTACCAAGGCGATGCATATTGTGTTGTCTTCATTCTTACGTGAGAGTGCCTCAGCTACAACATTTTCTCTCCCCTTTTTGTGCAGTATTTCTAGGTCAAACGCTAAAAGTTTCTCCATCCACTTTTGTTGTTCTATTGACAAGGTTTTCTGTTTAAGTAAAAATTGAAGCCTATTATGATCAGTTTGGATTGAGAACTTACTTTCAAGCATGTATTGTCGCCATTTCATTAAGGCATGTATGATGGCAAGCATCTCCTTTTGGTAAGTTGATTTCAAGCCTTCTCATTTGTTGAGTTTCCTACTCTCAATGGGGCCAAGTACCTCATCACCTTTATTGATGACCATTCCAGAAAAACCTGGATCTACTTCTTGAAGACCAAGGATGAAGTCTTTTGTTGCTTCAAGGAGTTTAAGGCTCTAGTAGAGAATGCGACAGGGCAGAAGATCAAGCTATATCGCTCAGATAATAGTGGAGCGTACACAAATAAGGACTTCACATATTTATGTGCAAAAGAAGGCACTATAAGAGAATGGACATCTCCATACAATTCACAGTAGAATGGGGTAACAGAGCAGAAAAACAAATCTATAGTTGGGGTTGCAAAAGCGATGCTATATGACCAGGATTTTCCCAAGTTCTTATGGGCAGAGGAGTGTAACACAACTGTGTATATTCAAAACAAGGTTCCTCATAGGGCATTGGGGAAGATAATGCCAAAAGAGGTCTTCTCAAGAAAGAAGCCAAAAGTTAGTCACTTTAAGATTTTTGGCAACATAGCTGACTGACATGTGCCAGATGAGAAGCACACCAAATTGGATTAGACTACAAAGAAGGGGTTCCTCATTGGGTATAGTGAAACCTCAAAGGCATATAAGATCTACATTCCTAGCAATAGGAAGATTGTAGTGAGATGGGACATAAAGTTCATGCAGGACAGAGCCTTCAAAAGATCTCGCGAGATCCCTGCAGGTGATCAGAATCAACCATTGGTCCAGAAGTAGGGGCAGCCACAGGTGTAGTCAAAGGGATCTAGTACAGTTACCAGTACCGCATATCTTCAGGTGCAGGTGATCCAAGTGGTTCTCAACAGACAAAGCAGCAGAGGCAGGAAGTTGAGTTCATCGAACCTCCCACCACTAGTGGTCGAATTAGCAGAGAAGTTCACAAACATTGAGAGACGTATGGGAGTTTGGTGGAATAGGTTGAGGAACCCTCCAGCTATCAGGAGGCCACACAACATCAGGTGTGAAGGGATTCCATGATAGAGGAGTACAACTCTATCATGACAAATGATGTTTGGGAGATGGTGTCGAGGCATGCAAATAGGTCAGTTGCGAGCTCTCGATGGATCTATAAGATCAAGTACGTTGTAGATGGTACGTGGAGAAGTACAAGGCTAGGTTCTTGGCAAAGGGGTGCGTGTAGAAGGAAGGCATCATTTATGAGGAGACCTTCACCGAAGTTGCCAGATACACTTCTATCCGGTCATTTATATCCCTAGCAGCGCAGATGGGGTGGCAAATTCACCAGATGGATGTCAAGACAACATTCTTGAATGGGGTGATAGAGGAGGAAGAATATATCGAGAAAGTAGAGGGTTTCGAGACTTAGAAGAGGCGCACACATATCTATAGGCTAAAGAAAGCTTTATACGGGCTCAAGCAGGCTCCCAAGGCATGGTATGGTCGTATAGATAGCAACTTGCAGCAAATGGGATTCATCAAGAGTGACATTGATCCCAACCTTTACAATTTGATGATAGAGGCTAAGCCACTCATCCTAGTATTGTATGTGGACGATCTCTTCTTGATAGGGTCATCAAGGCTCATAAAGGATTGCAATAGGAACCTGGTAGCAGAGTTTCGCATGAATGAATTGCGACTGATGCATTATTTCCTAGGCTTGGAGGTTTGGTAGAAGGATGGGGAGATCTTCCTTGGTCAAGGGAGATATATTATAGAGATTCTGAAGAGATTCAAGATGCAAGGTTGTAGACCTATGTGCACACCTATGATCACCCACTAGAAGAAGATTAATGCATTAGAGGACGAGGATGTTAACCCAAACTTGCATAGACAACTTATCGGTTCTCTCATGTATCTGGTCAACACTACGCCATACATTTGCTTCGTAGTCAACACTCTTAGTCAGTTTATGGTGGAACCAAAGAGAGTACATTAGACAACAGTAAGGAACATATTGAGATACTTGCGGCGCAATTGAGTATGGATTGAGATATACTCGAGGAGATGATGTTAGATTATGTGGATACATAGATGCAGATTGGGTGGGCAGTTCAGTGGATAGGAAGAGCACTTTTGGGTGTCGCTTCAACATTGGATCAGGGATGGTTTCTTAGTGTAGTACGAAGCAAAATTTAGTAGCACTAAGCTCTGCAAAATAAAAGTACATGGCAACTAGCATGGACACATGCCAAGCAGTATAGCTTCGAACGCTGCTCGTGAGCTTGTTCGGGCAGAAGATGGAGGTGACCAGTATTCACTGTGACAATCGGAGTTACATCAATCTCTCTGAAAATCTAGTGTTTCATGATCATTCGAAAGTTGAAACACATAGACATCATATACCATTACATCAGAGATTATGTGCAGTGTGGGTCAGTCCAGCTACAATTTGTTCCTACAAATCAGCAGGTTGCAAATATACTCACAAAAGCTCTAGGAAGAGCGAAGTTCATATATTTCAGAGAAGATATGGTATAATGGAGAACCCTTTTCAATAACAGTCGGATACTTCTCAGTTGCAGCAGCAACAACAATAGTGAGAGGGAGTGTTAGTTGGGTTGTAGTGCAGATGCAGAGTTGGCAGTATTAAAGGTTGTACAGTGTTGTGTCAGGAGCAGCACAGATGCACCATAGTTCAACTACAGTGAGTAGTAGATGAATCAAAGTTAGCGCAGTGGTTGATAGACAGTGGCAGGTAGCTACAATTGTTAGACATCAATAGTGTGTATGGCAGGATGATGAAAAGACAGGGTGTTGTAGTAGTACAACACAAGAACACCTTCCTCGCTAAGAGGGAGTGTTAGTTTTTGTAGCATCAGATGGTGTTCTAGTCTCAAATTTTGTGGAGAGGATAAAACACATGAATTCTCCAAAACCCATAAATCGTTTCTGGAAATTCCACCTAGAAATAGCTCAATTAAATTAATTAGTCGATAATTAACTATTTCCTAAGTCTAACTTAGGAAAGTTGATTAATTAACACGAATTAATCATAAAGGTGAGAATTCTCTAGCAACTCACATGGATCAACTTAGAGATGATCTACACCGTGGATGAAGATTTAATCATGGTGGTAGGAGGTCGATGGGGTAGATGGAGAAGACACCAATTGCAGATACTCAGTGATCAAGGAAGTTCGATTTTCTAGTAGTAGAAGATTCAACAATGCAAAGGAGCTAGTGATCGAGTAGCTGGTGGCAGAGGGACAAAGTAATAGAATTCTAGAGGAGTTTTCAATTCTGGAAGAATCATGAGAGGAGGTTAAGTTTCATTTCCAGGAGGTTGTGCAGGGGATGTGGAAGAGCCTCAAAAAGGCAGTTCAATTTCATTGAGTAGAAGGAGGTTTTAGGTGCCTAACGCTGGAAAGATTTCCAGAGGGCCTGGCCAGTGACTTCTAGCAGCAGCTACAAGCAGAAAAACTAATTCAAAAGCAGTTCCAAAGGAGTGTGAGTTTGGCCTGCGTAGGGTCTACACCAAAGGTTGACGCAAGGATTCGCTGGGGCATTTTTCTATGGCTAGTTGGGACCAAATTGGTTGTGGAGGGTGAAATTCCCTCATTAATTTTTCTAGTATTTCTCTCAGAGAGGATCACCAGTTTGGCATCCATTTTATTGTACTCAAAATTTCTGTTGCTGCATAATAATAAAACCCTCATGTGTTGCACCGATTTTCCCACATTGGGTTTCTCTGGGGACAATTGTCCAAAAATAACGGTGTCAATTTGTCTGTGTGATTGCTCTAAATTTCTCAATTCTGCATATTTTATTTCCACATTATAATTTTTTTACTTGTGAAGAATTGCAGTGTGAAAATGCGTTATTAGTCGTAGCAAATAAATTGCTTAATAATCATACAGTTAGAAGAATAATTTCCAGCTGATGCATTTCAAGGAATTTTCACATATAGATTGTACTTTTGCAACACTTGTTAACCAAAAGGCATTAGCACTTGGCGCAAACATTGTATTTCACTCGTTAACTAAATATATTGCAGGTTATAATCATGTTCTTGCAAGCAATTTTAGTGTTCCAAACAAGGTTATTGGCATAGTATGTGCTTTGCACAATGTCTTGGGAGATGTGATGTCTTGGCTCTATGCACATACATTGAAATTTCAAAATTTCCAAGATTTTTAAACTAGACATCACCTATTCAATCCCCAAGGAGTCAAGCATCGGGAACTCTTCAAAAGTAAGAAGTATATCTTGTAATATGTTAACATGATCAATGCGACATTGAATGTGAGATATTTAGATTTGATGAGGGCTTCATCGTAAGCAGACCATTGTTCCAGCTAGTAGTATCACAGCTATCAACGTGACAGGTCAGTGACAATTTTTGTATGCTTTCTCTCAGAACAATCAGGGCTCACACATTATTGTCGTTAATCCATTAAAAGGAATAATTTTTGTCTACCAATGGTAAGAAAGGTGATGGAATGCTAACACCTTTCCTTTTTATTTCTGAGCTTCTTGCATTGTGATAGTATATCAATAAGTGTTTGTTCACTTTTGGTGTGCCAAGAGCATCACATCCCTGCGACAACATTTCCATTACTTCATTCAACAATTTGAGACGTATGTCAATCTTTTAATGCCTCTAATTGGTGGAGTATTAGAGTTATTGAATACTATGATACTCTCTATTGTTGATCGTACATTCAAAATTAGCAAAACCACTCTCACTAATATTTAAACCTAAGTTGCACGAAACGTTGAAACATCTAGAAGTTTATGAAACGAGGACGACCCAAAACAAGACCCCCTGAAAATGGCAATGTGGCTGAAACATTATATATATATTATATTATATTGTATTATTTTATATATATTATTATATATATATATATTTATTTAAATAACACATTATTCTCCAAGAAAAGAAAGAATGAAACATATAAATGAAATTTTAGAAGGAAATCCAAATTTATATTAACTCCAACAAATGATTACATCATGCAAATATCCAAAATTAGCCTTTATAGATGAGGATTTACATCCAAGGCTCCAAAATCAACCTTTGTATGTGAGGCTATATGTGTTATAACTAAAATGAAACATGAGCTAAAGACAATTATGGCTACATTAATATATCATTACTAATAATACTCATCCTAATTAGCAAAGATAGAACAAGATGCTTGATCAATAAAAGAGGCAACTCTACCAGTACTTCCAGTTGCACTTGCACCACCACTGGCACAAATATTTATCTCTAAATTTGGACATTTGGTGTTAGAAGGGGCCCACGCCCTTCACCACTTGAGCTGGCCAAAAAAATTAAAAAAAAAAAAATCATTTCGTCTTTATGTTGCCTAAAATGCGACCTATAGCGGCCAAAACGTTGTCGGTTGTACCATACGACGTTTTGAAATCACGAAATGCCGTATGGTACAACCAACATCGTTTCGACCCTATTTCAAGGTTGTTTCAGCGTTTCGAGCCATCCCCAGTACTAGTACACCACCTTTTAGGCGTTCCCTGCAACATAGATTCAGACATGTTTACAAAATACACAAGACAAGATCGAGATTTTGCAACTTGAATCACATCTCCAACAAGATGAACTACAACAAAGGAATCAATAATCTGAACTGGTGCTTGTTCTAAATAACTGTATTTTTGAGTTTGAAGTTGGTTCCCATCAGCATCCACCACTTGATCAGATTTCAATAGCAGATTCACATGAAGATGAAAAAGTTCAACATACACTTACCTAGCCCATTTTTAGACATTGGCAAGAAGTTATCAGCAACAAACATAGAACCAACCTCGAATACAAAAAGGATGTGACCTTTCACATTCTAGAATACTCTAAACCCATCAAGGTTTAAGGTGATAGATTTCTTCAAGATAACTCATCCTCTATTACTCCTCTTCCGTAGCCACTTCAAATTGTCAAATGACAACATTGTGATTAGGTTGACCATGTGAAAGATCAGTGTTGCGAAAAGCATACTCATCATCCAGACAAATATTCACAACACAATACTCCTGCAAGAGGGAAGATTCACCTTGGATGGATCGCTTCTTGACAATGGTCTTCAACAACTAAGAAGATATATCGATCATACCACATATTTCATTCTCGCATTTTAACACATCCTGTGGTGGAGATCTATTCATATTCTCACCTTGTATTTGACATCACGACAGCCTAAACTAGAGCTAGTAGATAGAGCCTACAACCAAAGTCAAAGTTTTAGCCAAAATCAAACTTGTGTTCCATGAGCATGATTTGGTTGGTGGCCAGCCTTAAACCATCACCCACAAAATACTTTAGCTTTTTCTATACATCACATTAGTTTGTGGTCATCTTTAAACCACCATCATGGAGCACTTTCGCTTCGCAGAGGACTTCAACTTCTAGCCAGATTCAAAATTGTTCTACTGCTTCAAGCCAAGTTCTAGAATTGGTAGTCAAACTCAAACCACACACTTGTAGAAGAATTCAGCATCTACTACTTCATTTGGTTTGTGGTCTTCCTTAAACCTGTTGAGAAATCGAGGGCATCGAGATTAGGTGATTTCTCTTCTATTAGTAACTGCCTGTGAATGCTTTTTACTTCTTAGATTAGGATCTTCTTTTACTTATGTTATTATAGTATTATTCTTCATCAAACAGCTACCAATGCATAAACCATAAAGAGACAAGAGACACAGAATATAGGCTATCAGCGATCTTCTTCTTATAGATATTCCAATTGACGAATACCAATACCAATACCCTTGACCTATTTTCCACTCCAAGACCAAGACACAAAGCTTCCTCTTCCTCCAATAGTCAAATTCCTTGTTCCTTCCATTGCTTCAGCTAACCTTCAGATTTCAGTCCTTGAATCAGATCTGCACTTTTCAGTCTTCCTTTGGAAGCCCTAAATTCCGTACTGAAGAGATTTAGACTTTCAATCTTCTTCGCTTAAGGTGGAAACTATCCTTCCTCGACTCGGCTTGAGAATTTTACTAGATCTTTTCCCAAATTTGCCTTCTTGTGATAACTGAAGTACTTCGACTCTTTCTACAATGAATAGTCTTGCAATCTAGCACATGTGGGATAGATCAACCCTGAAATAGATCAAAAATATTTCGTCAGACTTCCCTTCTTCCTCGCTTGGTGATTAGGCTCCTTTATTGTCTTTTTCGCACCCCTTCCAATTGTAAATCATGACCGAATTGGTTGCCTCTGAAATGAGGTCGAGTTGCCTATTTATACTTGTTTCCCATGATAATTAGCCGACTTGAGAGAGGGTGAGCCGACATGTCTTTTTGGAGTGGTTCAATTTCTTCTTTTAAGGCCAACTTGCTAAGAGATGCGGAGGGTATTTGACTCTTTTATTGACTTACACAAATATGTAATATGCCCAAAAAGGGTCCTTCATACATGACATTGACTCAATTTTACTTTTATGACTAGATGACAAATCCCGAAGGCTCACAATGGGAGCCATTACTAAAACTAAAATTCCTTGCTCATGAAACCCATGAGACAAGCATTACAATAATAATTTTATTTTTTTTCTTTTCATCAATTACATAATTTACACATGTCATTATGAAGACCGAACCTAGTTACACTGTTCCACAAAACCACCATTTTAGAGAGCACATCTAGCCATTGGTTGCTATATACCTTTATATTTCAACTCTCTTCTTGGACTCACATCCACCCCTTCGAATAAAGGGGGAGAATGTTGGACACCTAATCTATTAGTGTTGGCGTGGAAGAATATGAATAGTCCAAGAGACCTTGAAAGTTGAATCCAATAGTTACATGAAATGTATTAATATGTGTACTATTTGAGTAATAAGGCATTCCATACTTATTTAATTTGTTGTCTCTTTTAGTGTCTGTGATAACAACACCAAATAAACAAAGGACTTTTGAAAAAAACAATAACTAATTGACATAAAAAATAAGAAGTTTAGAAAGTAAATTACACCTAGCTACTTTAATTTTTCAAGTGGACAGTTTTTGGATTACTAAAATGTTGATTATTGTAGGTTTCTTTTGTAATTTAGACTAAGTCTAACTTAGGAAAAGCACATAATAAATTATGTTGGCTGTTGAGCTAAAGAAACTTAAGAAAAAGTAGATTATTTACTTTAGTGAATTTGTATTAATCTCAACCATTGATCAAGGGGGTTAGAATTTACCCTATCCATCCATCACTTTGGAGATTAAGGTTATGGATTTAGCTAAACGAGAAATTATAAAAGCAAGGGTAAGGAGAGGAGAAAGACACAAGAAAGTGTGATACTAAGGGATAAAGAGAAAGGAAGTGTTGCAGCAGTGGACAAAAATACATAGAAGGAAGACTGAGCAAAGGCTAAGGCCATGCTAATTTTCTATGCACCAGGTTCCCAGAGGGTTACACGTGTGAGCTAGTCCATGTTGATTTTGGTAGCATCGGATGTGCTATAGCCTTGAAATTTGGAGGAGAGGCTAAGGCACATGAGATCTCCAAGACCCGGAAATCGTTTTGAGAAATTCCCCCTGGATGAGAAGTTATTAAAATAATTAATATTTTTAATGGGCTCCTAACTCTAAACTTAGGAAAATAAAAATATTAATGGGTATTAATAAAGATAAGGGTGAGAAGCTTCTAAGAAACGAGGATAAAGTCTATTTTACTCTTAGTCATTGATTAGAGACTTAATCTCGGTCGTTGATTCATCAACAGGAAAAGTATAAGAGAAGACTTGAGGATCATTTGGAGACACACCGACAGATACTCAATATCTCAAGAAAAATCGATTCTCGAGAGAAGGAGATCAATTTCAGAGGGAGAGTTGTAGGGTGGAGGAAGAGGAGGGCATCAGCAGCAGTTAGTGACTGAGGAGGAGTTGACACAGGGACAATGAGAGACATCGCAGAGAGGGACACAGTCTAGAGGAGAGACTTAGCCCTCACGCAGGCTAACGCAGATGGACGCAGAGCCACTTAGAGTCATGTTGAGCCACACAGAGGTGACACAGGAGTGAGAGAAGGGTCTCCAGAGTGTCAGAAATTTTCAAAGCGAAAGTCTCCGGTGTTTTCTTTCAATTTCTCTGTAAAATCATTCCTTGTAAAAGCGACTGTTGCTAAAGATTAATAAAACCCTCATATTTTGCACCAGTTTTTCCACATTGGGTTTTTCCAAGGACAATTGTCCAAAAACAACTGTGTTGACGTGATTGGTTCTTGTGCATGTATTTTCTCTATGTAATTATGTGATAATTGTAGTAGAATTTATTTTAATATTTGTTGAAGGGTTTCGTAAATAACTTATTGTGAAGAATAAGTAGGTGAAATAAATCATTTGTTGCAGTAGAATTTTAGTTTAGAAATTTCCACATGGTATCAGAGCAGAGATCCGGCAACAGGAGAGAAGAATCGACTATGGGTCAAGAGCATGATGCAAAGGCATCAACTCAAAGGGACTCACGCATATTTCCACAAGAATGCAGAAGGGACATGGATCATGATTATTCTATGTTAGCTTCCAAATTGGAAGAAGAAGTCGCTTGCCTAGCAAGCTCTACCTCCTCTGAGGGTTGGTATATAGACAGTGGAGCTTCCTGGCATATGACAGGAATTCGAGAATGTTTTTCAAATTATTAGGAAGAAAGAATGAATTTTCAGATCACCATGGGAAATAAGGAAAAGTGTACCCCAGTAGGAAGAGGTATTGTAGTCTTTCAAACTGAAGCAGGGGAGCAGCTTCGAGCAACCAATGTGTTGCATGTGCCAGGATTGGGAATGAACTTACTTTCTATATCTCAACTTCAGAACAAGGGGTGTGACATTTTCTTCATTAAGGAGAAAGTATATGTCAAACACCCAAGTTGGAAAAGGAAGGCCTAGATTGGAATTAGAAGTAACAGGTTGTAGAGATTATAGCTAGAATCACCAATGGCATTGATAGGCAACAATGGAGACAAAGATTTGAATGAACTATGGCACAGGAGGATGGGACACTTACACCAAGGGGCTCTGAGAATTCTTAAGAAAACAGTATCAAGAGTTTCAGAACTAAGTACCGAACGAGATGATGTATGCAAAGGGTGCACTCTGGGCAAGTATGTCAAAGTAGTGTTTTTCAGAAGTAACAATAGAGCTAAGAGTGTGCTAGGGTTGATACACTCAGACATCTGCGGACCGATGTCCACAAAAGCTCTTAGTGGTGCAGAATACTTCGTCACCTTCATTGATGGTCATTCCATAAATACTTGGATCTACTTTTTGAAAACCAAGGATGAAGTTTTTGGTCGATTCAAAGAGTTCAAGGCTCTAGTGGAGAAACTGATAGGAAAGAAGATAAAAGTGTTGCGCTCAGACAATGGTGGAGATATGTTGACAAGGACTTCACTGATTTTTGCGCTAAGGAAAGCATCAGAAGAGAGTGGATAGCTCCCTACAATCTGAAGCACAATGGGGTAGTAGAAAGGAAAAATAGGACTATTGTGGAAGCAACTAGGGCAATGCTGTATGATCAGGATATGCCAAAATTCCTGTGGGCAGAAGCATGTAGCACAACAGTCTATGTCCAGAACAAAACTCCACACAGGGCATTGAGAAAAATCACTCCGCAAAGGGTCTTCACCGGGAAGACACCTGAAGTCAGTCATTTCAGGATATTTGGGAGTTTACAATATTGTCGTGTACCCGAAGAAGAGAGAAAGAGATTAGATCAAACTACTGAGAAACGATATCTTGTGCGATATAGCGAGAATGCTAAGGCATATAGAATCTATCTTCCAGGGAGTAGGAAGGTAGTAGTGAGAAGGGCTTCGGCGTAAATCACATGACAAAGACCTTTGTCGACGCGTTTCGAACCAACCAGTGTGGTTCATCGTCAGGACAAGTTGAAGAACCAGATCTAGCCTAGCAAGTTAAATAGTCTGAGCAGAGATTCCAACGGCTAATTTGACTAAAGAACCCAGGTCAAAAATTAAATTTAATAATGTTAATATTATAAT
>APFE031241453.1:0-27556 GCA_000404065.3 Pinus taeda | reverse complement strand
TATCCGGTTAATTATCCCTTCATTATTCAGAGGCGGATAATTTTCTGGATTTTTTCACTCATTTTTTACCCCAAGCCGAGGTGACGGTTTGAAGATTGAGCCCCTGACACATCTTAGTGTCTAGAGTCGATGTATATTACCATACTAGATCACACAAAAAGTTTCGTGGAATTTGGCTAGGTCTAAGTAGGATTTTTAATAGTTAAAAATTTCCCGCAAAACGGGATTTTTTAATTATTTTCTATGTAATGGCATAAAATAATAAGCTTAAGGGAAATGGTCTGGGGCGATGACCCACCGAAATTCATCCTCAGAGGCCCAGCATTGTCCTAGAGCCTGCTTTGGGGTCAAAAAATTGAACTTGAGTCCCTCAAAAGCAATTTTTCAAGTGACAGTAGCAAAAATGAAGAAAAAATTCAAAAAAAATGAATAATTGGAAAAATTTATAAATTTTTCCAAAGTCAAAATAAATCAAATTTTGACATGGAAAGTTAAACAGAGAATCAAGGGTGATGTGGCAAGCACGTGGGACCCACTTCATAAGGTACAACAGGCTCAAATCAAAAATTCAAGTCAAAGCAAGTCAAAGGACAGTCAACAGGCACCACGTTGAGTTCATGAGGCAATGGATTTTTTAAAGTTATAACTTTGATTTAATTCAAATGTTGAGAAATTAAAATATGATAAGTTTAGTGAATGGGAAATGGACCCCACCTCACCCCTCCATGGTATACGCATAACTCAGCCAACGAAAAATATGCACATGCTAAATTAAATCTCCACGCAGATTTGTGGGACAGTCAAACTCTCAAATGCTTCCAGCAAGGAATTAAACGGAGTTAAAGGTTCAGATAAGGATTTTCTTGAGATATTTGTGGAGATTGGTCCCCACTTGTCCCCAGATTTGTACGCACTACAATCTAGCTCCATGCAGCACGTGAAACTAACCCATACGCATAGTTAACAGAAGTCTATACGCAGTAACTGAGGACAGCATTGGAGTTTGGTTTGCATGGTGTCATTGCCTTCAATTTTTATTGAGAATCAATGGGAGTGTGTCTCCCCTTCTTACCCACACATGGCAGCCTCAATATATTCACGCAGATTTTCATAACAGCTCACACAGCAGTTGGTTGGCTTAACTGTTTGAGGTGTCAACAGCAGTTTAGAGGCAGCCAAGCAACAGCAGTCAAGGCTGCCACCTACAGCGGTCAAGCAGCCACTTGGAAATTCGTTGAAGCATTGAGATCTTCACCTTTGTTACACTTGTCATTGGAATTTGCCTTGGGATCATCTCCCATTTTCTTATTTGTATGAGTCTTCAGCTCTCATTTCAAAGGATAGAATGAGCTTTTGGGCTTGCGGAGACTCTGTTGGATTTTGTACTCATCTTTCATAAAAATAAATAAAAGTCTTTGGGGTTACTGGCTTCTCTTGTGGTGCACTCTTTGGTTGATGAGGTATAACTGTGTCGTTTGATGTTATTATTCATTTGATCTTACATTTGCTATCTAGTTGTTTTTCTTTGTGCATTTTCCTGAAGACATTATTGCCTAGGGAGAAGAGATTTGCAGCTATCTCAAATCTCCTTTGGGCTTGGTATATTTTGTGCTCTCGTTGTAGCTTGTCATTGTCGGTTCAATGACAAGCTCAACTTGGTCTCTATATGCCAAGTCTCTTTTGCACTAACAATTGGTTTGCAGGCATTTTTTTTTGTAAGGACAGGTTGCCAACTCTATTGGAGTGTGAGGACTTCTTCGGTTGGAATAGTCACCTCCAATGATATCAAAGGTCCCACAAGTTGTTCAAGCCAACAATCTCATAAGACATCAAGAGATTTATTTAATAGGGGGTTTCCTGAGCCCTTTGCTTATTTTCTATCTTGAGAAATTATCACATATTTTCTTCTTTCATTTGAAAGCATTTGACTTCATTCTAAGCAAATAAAAAATAAAATAAAAAAATTATTTCTTAAAGAGCAATACTTTGAAGGCACTGGTTGTTTATGTATTTCATGCTTATCTTATGTGTTTATGGTTATTGCTCATATCAATTTTGCTTATAAATCTTAAATAAATAATCTATTTAGCTCTAACAATTCTCCTAGAAACTCACATCTTTGTTTTTTTAGCTTAACTTTTCATTAGGGACCACCCCCCTTAGCTAACCTAGGAGATAGCTCAAAGGGAGAGAGTTGGGATTAGTGTGACAGCCCCTTCTTTGAATTCCCTGCCACCAACCACACCTTGTGGGGTTGAAGGCTTTTCTCACTGACTTGTAGGTAGGTGTAGGCGGCAGGGTCAACAAACGGGATATAAAGTTCATGGAGGACAGACCTTTCAGGAAATCCCGAGAAATGCCTTCCAAGGAACAATCAAAAGACAATCCGTTGGTCCAACCACTTCGACCAACAGAAACCAGTACTAGAAATTCTCCTAAAGATGAAGCTTCAGAACAAGAGGGATTTTAGGAAGACGAAGAGATGATAGATGTGCCCATTACTAGTGGAAGAACAAGCCAAGAATTCTGACAGATTCTACGAGATTGGTAGATGCTATGGTCGAGAAGTATAATTCTATAATAGTCAATGTTGTCTGGGAAGTGCTACCTAGGCCTCAGGACAGGTCAGTGGTAGGTTCGAGATGGATCTACAAGGTCAAATATGCTGCAGACGACAATGTGGAGAAATACAAAGCCATGTTTGTGGCTAAGGGGTATGCTCAGAACGAAGGGATAGACTACGAAGAAACCTTCTCCCCAGTAGCCAGGTATACTTCTATTAGAACCGTGATACCTCTTGCAGCACAGATGGGGTGGGAGATTCACCAGATGGATCTCAAGACGACATTCTTGAACGGGGTAATAGAAGAGGAAGTATACATTGAACAGCCAGAGGGTTTTGAGATACATGAGAAAAAATCTCATGTATGAAGATTAAAGAAAGCCTTGTATGGGCTCAAACAGGGACCTAGAGCATGGTATAGTCGAATAGATGGCTACTTGTAGAAGATGGGGTTCGTCAAGAGTGACACAAATCCTACTCTCTACTATCTTGTCGTAGAGAATGAGCCTCTAATCCTAGTGTTATATGTGGATGATCTTTTCCTGACAGGATTATCCAGGCTCATCAAAGACTGCAAGAAGAACCTAGCCACAAAATTCGACATGAATGATTTGGGACATATGCATTATTTCCTTGGGTTGGAAGTTTAGCAGCAGAAGGGTACTTGGACAAGGGAGATATGCTACAAAGATCTTGAAGAGATTCAGGATGCAGGACTGTAGACCTATGGCTACTCCAACGATCACCAACTGGAAGAAGATTGATGCATCAGAAGATAAAGATGTTGATCCCAACTTGTACAGGCAACTTATAGGGTCCCTGATGTATCTGGTCAATACCAGTCTAGACATTTGTTACGCTGTCAACACCCTTAGTCAGTGCATGGTGGAACCTAAGAAGGTGCACTGGGCAGTAGCCAAACATGTTCTCAGGTATATACAAGGAACAATTGAGCATGGACTATTGTACACCCAAGGCAATGACATCAGGCTGAGTCAGTTCACTGACGCAGATTAGGTTGGAAGTTCAGTAGATCGGAAAAGTACAACTAGGAATTGTTTCAACATTGGATCAGGAATGACCTCCTAGTGTAGTAGCAAACAGAAATTCGTGGCTCTGAACTCAGCTGAAGCAGAATCTATGGCAGCTAGCACAACTTCGTGCGAAGCCATATGGCCTAGGAAATTGCTTGTGAATCTATTTAGGAGAAGGATGGAAGGACCAAGATTTTGTGTGATAATCAGAGTTCCATCAAGCTCTCTGAGAATCCAGTATTTCATGATCAGTCGAAGCACATTGATATCAAGTGTCACTTTGTCAGAGACTGTGTCCAACGTGGAACAGTACAGTTGAGGTACACTCCTACAGGAGAACAGGCGGCAGACATCCTCACCAAGGCTCTAGGAAGAACAAAGTTTGTTTATTTCAGGGATAAGATGGGGATGGTGAAGAATTCATTTCAGTAGTAGAAATGGATAAGTGTCAGGAGTTGCAGTGCAACAGTTAGCAGTGACAGTGCTATGGGCAGCATGATGCAGCATGTTGAGAGGGAGCTGCAGTACAAATGTAGCAGTGGCAGTGGCAGTGTCATGGGTAGCAATGCAGGTGATGTGAGCCAATAGGCCATGCATAGACACAGGTACCAATGCAGAAGATCAGTGTGATGTTTCTGTGGTGAAGCATTCCTAGAGCACATTCCTCGCTAAGAGGGAGTGTTGATTTTTGGTAGCATCAAATGTGCTCTAGCCTTGAAATTTGGAGGAGAGTTTAAGGTACATGAGATCTCCAAGACCCAAAAATCATTTTGAGAAACTCCACCTGGATGAGGAGTTATTAAAATAATTAATATTTTTAATGGGATCCTAAGTCTAAACTTAGGAAAATAAAAATATTAGTGGGTATTAATAAAGATAAGGTTGAGAAGCTTCTAAGAAACAAGGATCAAGTCTATTTTAATCTTAGTCGTTGATTAGAGACTTAATCTCGACTGTTGATTTATCAACAGGAAAAGTATAAGAGAATACTTGAGGATCATTTGGAGACACACCGACAAATACTCAATATCTCAAGGAAAATCAACTCTCAAGAGAAGGAGATCGATTTCAGAGGGAGAGTTGCAGGGTGGAGGAAGAGGAGGACATGATCAGAAATCAGTGACTAAGGAGGAGGTGACACAGGGACAGTGAGAGACAACGCAAAGAAGGACACAGTCTAGAGGAGAGACGTAGCCCTGATGCAAGCTGACACAGAGGGACGCAGATCCATGCTGAGCCACGCAAAGGTGACGCGAGAGTGGGAGAAGGGTCTACAAAATGTATGAAAGTTTCAAAGGGAAAGTCTCATGTGTTTTCTTTCAGTTTCTCTGTAAAATCATTGCTTGTAAAAGCGATTGTTGCTATAGATTAATAAAACTCTCATTTGATGCACCAGTTTTCCCGCATTGAGTTTTTCCGGGGACAATTGTCGAAAAACAACTATGTTGATGTGATTGGTTCTTGTGCATGTATTTTCTTTGTGTAATTATGTGATAACTGTAGTAGAAGTTATTTTAATATTTGCTTAAGGGATTTCGTAAATAACTTATTGTGAAGAATAAGTAAGTGAAATAAATTAGTTGTTGCAGTAGAATTTCAGCTTAGAAATTTCCACAGTCCCAAATTCAAAGTGGCCACACAAGCGAGGGTTTGTGCAAAGGAGCCACAGGTCTGATGGCAAGGAGAGACTCAAACCACACATGTGAGAGATGTAATGTGAAGGTCGCACGTGTGATACCTAGAAGAGTATGAGACTACGCATGTGACTATTTGATGGGTCACATGGGTGGAGAGAAGCCAACAAAGGTGCAAATCGAGTTTTCTCAGGGGCTGATAAGCCAGGTTCTAAAATGTTATAAATTTTCTAATATTTCTTTGTGGGCCATTTCCCTCATAAAAAAGAGCCCTCGTTATTCAGATAATAAAAGTGAACGACAATTGGAATGTTATTTGTTCTGTGAAATATTTCTTGTATGCGTCCTTTTGCTGTTTAATTCTCTGTTAAAAATTCCAATGTGTTTTACAAGAATTGCAGAAATATTTTTATAGATATAAAAATTGCTAGGAAATTAAAACCAAAGTTGGAATCAAGAAATTAACGTAGTATCAAAGCTATAACTCTAAAGGAAGGAAATAAAATTTCATACAAGTTATATAATATTTGGGAGTTGTACACGACTGGTTTAAGTTTTGCGGAAAGGTTGAAGGGCACATCTAACTTCACCCCTTGGAAGGTGAGAGTTTTATTGACTCTCATGGAGAATAGCATATGGGATTTTTCCAACACCAAACTCACCCCGCCTACAGATGTTATTGAACCAGTCGTCCACAATCAGAATGATGTGAAAGCCAAACAGATTATCTCTGATTGAATGAAGGATCATATGATTCCTCACCCAGTGTTGCAAGAACCATCCCCCCTGGTTTATAAATCGGAACCCAAGTGGAAAATACTTGTTTATTTATTGATTGCATGATGTCGGCCTTAATGGAACAAGGGGGGCCCAAGGAAACAATGAGGTGTCTTCATCAAATGGAGGAAATATATCTTCTTGAGTTAGTTGGAATTCTAACAAGAAGTTCAAGTCGGCCTCGGCTTGAGTGGTACCCCTTAAGGGTTAGTCATTACTATCATGGAAGAGTATAAGTAGAAATGGATGAGACCTCATTTGATCACCACAAGTGCAATACCTCTCAAGAGACATTGACCTAAGGAGATGCGAGAAGCATAGAGGAACTATAACAAAGAGGAAGAAGTTTCTTCTATAATTCGAGATTGCTTGGCTGAGGTATGTTTCTCTGTTTGTGCATCCAAGTTAAGGAAGAAATATTTATGTTTTTGAGCAGTCAAGTTTTGGCCAAGAAAGAGGCCTAAATTACCTTAGTTTCGAGAAGGAGACAAGGACCCAAAGTTTGTAGTTGCGGGAGGGGTAGAGGCACATATATATGTTGGTTTGTAGGTCGAGTGCCTATAGTAGATGCAGATTTGAGGCCCAAGAAGTGTCAGGTGGGAGCAAGGAGTAGACAGGACTGTGAGGCTTAGATAAAGGGATGTTATAGTGAGGAGATATAAGCTACAGGCTTAAAGGTGATGACCAAAAGTCTAGAAGGTGTCTTGACAAGTGGCCAAGTTAAGAAGGTCTTTGGTAGTTGATGTTTTGTGGAAGGATTTTTCGAGGTGGAAGTTTGTTCATAAGACTTATGGATAGGAGTCTTATGGCAGTCTAACAACAATGCCTTTGTGGAATTAACAACTTTTAATTATTTTTGTTTTTTGTGTGCCCTATATTAGTCTTCCTTAGTGGTGTTAAGGAGCTATAAGTGCGCTGATTGGAAAGCCTTGAGTAAAGTGACAAAGGAGCACATTTTTCACTGTGTGAGAGAAGCTTGATTTAGCCCTAAGTTTGATCATATTTGGAGCAGTAGAGAGATAGGAAGAGGGCAAATTTGAAGACCCTAAGAGTTGGCTATATTGGAGTAGGAGAGTAGCTGGAGGGTAGTTTGGTTGAACTTATGACAGTGATCTTGGTGCAGCGAAGACATTGTGTGAAGGCAATTGAGTTCTGTTCACAAATGAATTTGTGAACAATGTTTCTCATGGTCGTGTATCCAGTTTGGTTGAACTTATGACAGTGATCTTCGTGTAGCGAAGACACAGTGTGAACGCAGTTGGGTTATGTTCACAAATGAATTTGTGAACAGTGTCTCATGGTTGTGTATACAGTGGGTAGATGGACCCATCTACTGTGAAAAGCTTATTTTGACGAGTTGAAGATGCAAGCCATTCGGAAGTTGTAGAAGCACTTGTGAGCAGCAAATGAGGAGGCAAAGGACATGCCAGAACTATTCAAGGTATGTGGACTAAAAGGGCCATGGAAGTGCTACATCAGCAAGTCAAGTGTACTTTTTTCATGGTAGATTGATGATCATAAGTTGTTGATATCAAGCTCTAGTTCTTCTTGTATCACAACTAATTATAAGGACCATGATCATTGGTACGAGAGCCATCTGTTTTAGGATGAAGATTTGCCTTGTGTACTTCATTGATTCACAGTTGTACATTTTCCACTGTGAAAAGCGCTAGCGTTGTGGTATTTCAATGTGTTTGTGATCGTTTCTTAGACATAAATCTGATTCTGAAGTGCTAAGGAAAAATCAACATTGTGTACCTATATAAGCATGTTAACCTTGCCTATTCACAAACCCTAGGTCACTTGTGCCCTAGATAGGCATTGTGGAGGGTATTCTTTGCCTTGTCCTTAAGTTAAGTACCTTTCCTAAGCCTATCATTGTCACCTCTAAGCCTTGGACTTGATATATCCATTAGGTGACCTAAAATAGGGAAGCCTCCCTTGTGGTGACAATCCATTAAAGAGCAAGAGGTGGTGGTTGTGGTGAAAGTGGGCGACACCTCATAATGTTGTAACTTCATCTAGTTCTTGTCTTTTGAGATCCCCTCCCAAGACCTTTTTTAGGCAACATAACCAACTCCAAAGATTATGCAACAAAACCCTCCAAGTGGCACATGTATCTCCAAATCATCCCTCAATCAAGGTATAAGAGGTGGATTTCAAGGTAGAAGTTTGACTAAAAATAAATAGACAACACAGATTGAGTGACAAATCATCGTCAACCTCCACATGCATGTAACAACCCTATACAATAGTCGATCCATCAAAAATTCCTCCACACGTGTGCAAGCAAGGGACCACTCCATGAGATAGAAGTGTAGATCCATCAAAAAGTGTTATCTCAACTTCAAACCATAACCCTCCAAGTGGCACGAGTGTCTCAATTAAAAACCTCCACAAGCATATATCAACACTATCTAATAGTTGATCCATCAAAAAAGCCTCATGTGTGTAAACAAGGGAGTGTTCCATGAGATAGAAGTGTAGATCCATCAAAAAGTGCCATCTTAAACTCAAACCATAACCAAACGGTCAATTGCTCCAACAATGGAGTCAAATGTGGAACAAGGAGTGGGTTGGCCCTTCCAATCAAACCCTAGAAACCTAGAAAATCCCAAGATGTTCTATCTAAGTAGTGTGATATATCAACCCATCCAAAATCAGACCTGAAACCATAGGTTGCTCCAAAATGCATCAAGGAAGTGAGTGGTCTACAAATTTAGTTGTCTACCTGATTAAATATCATTGTGAAATTATGATACACACTACAAGAGCTAAGGTGCTCCATCACAACCCTCAAGAAGGATATCATCATCAAAACCATAGAAAAAAACCTAGGGTGCTCCAAAATATGGCAAGGAAGTGAGCACTCTATAAGAGGTAAGTTGTCTATTTCATCAAATATAATCATATTAGTGTAATAAACATCCAAAGTACAAGAGCATTCCTCTATAAGATCCATATATCTTCAAATATCCACGGAGCCACTATGAAGCAAGGCACTAGTATCATCATCAAGCTAATCCAAGAAAAATTAGTACCTAGTGTTGAAGTTTCTACATCTACTTAGATAGAAACCCTCCATGCACTTTATCTAATTTATTGCTACCTACTTGTTATATTACCTAAGTTATTTACAATGTAAATACTGAAAATAAACACTAGTGCATGCTCAACATATTACAGATCAACAACTAAAGGAAACATAAACAATTACACCAAATGACACCATTATTTTTGGACCAATGTCCCCGAAAAAACACAATGTGGGAAAACCGGTGCAATTATCTAAGGGTTTTCTTATTAAGCAATATCAGAGTACAATCTGGGTGCCGAAACTGGCCTACCCAATAGAGAATTTCATTGGTAGTAATACCTCTCAGTTTCTGACAAATCTCGTGGCTGAAACCCCGGATTATCCTTCTGACAGCTACTCAGCACAAAGCTGCCCTAGAAACCCCTACGTCAGCCTCTCTCTGCCCAGCGTTGGCCCTACGTCACCCCGGATGGGTCTGCGTCAACCTTAGGAGGCCTTGCGTTGGCCCTCTGGCCCTCTGCATCAACAATGCTAGCCTCTCTAAGGCTCTACGCAGCTCTCGGTTGCCTCTGTGTGGCCCTGCGTGAGCCCTAGCTGGATCTGTGTCACTTTCCCTGGCCACTACGCTGCTTTCCCAGCACTATCTCTGCCTCTTTGTCCGTTTGTACTCAAATTCCCCTCAGCTGCAACTCCCGATCACTAATTCTATCTCTCTTAGCAAACCCCGCTCTAGAGAATAGAATCACTGATCACACTGGTGTGTTCTCCAAGTGACCCTCAAGTCTCCTCTTATACTTTCCCTGTTGACATATCAACAACCGAGATTAAGTCCCTAATCAACGGATAATATTAGATATGGCTCGATCCATGTCTTTTGGACCATTCTAACGCAATTTCATATTAATTCCCATTAATATTTTATTTTCCCTAAGTTTAGACTTAGGGACTCCATTAAAAATATTAATTACTTTAATATCTCCTAAATTGTTCAGAATCTGCCCAAACCCTTTTTGGATATTGGAGATATCATGTGCCCCAACCTCTCCGCCAAATTTCGTGGCTAGAGCACATCTGATGCTACCCCAAATCAACACCTAGGAGCATCATCAACATCCAGCATCAAAGAGTCATCATGAAGAAAGCAACATGAGCCAAGACCATCAACCATGTGCAACATCATGGAGGATTAACAAATATCATTATATCAATATCTATTATTATAAAGCAAAAATATAAGGTATTCATCTCAAGCTCATCATCATCCCTATGACTTACCCTTCCAAAACCTAACATGTAATAAGAATCAAAATTTAACACTCATATGAACATGAGGGCTGAAAATTGTTACCCACCAAAAGTGGGTAACCCAATAGGAGAAAAAATTTCTCCTACCTTGAAAACCAATAAGCCAACAAACCTACACGTTGCTCAGTTACGATGATATGCCACTTTCCTCCACCATTTTCACTAGTCACACACCTCTCACCATCCGGAATTCCTCTTGAAGAAAGGTGGGCTACCACTCGACAAGTACTTTAACCATTTTGCAATCAAGTTCTTTAACTTAATGTTTTGGGAATTCTAACATGGATAAAGGGGTGATTAGGATGATTAACTGATCTTGACTGTAAACATGTTCTCTCACCTTACCAAGAAGGTTAGTCTTTAGACTTAGTCTAGTGGGAGGTCCTCTAAGGCCTTAGGGCTATAGGAGGGGCACTACTTGGGAGACTTGGATTGAAGTAGTGTGTCCATGACCATTCCATACTTAACACCTTTAGTCATTCCCTTAATACCTCATCCATCATTCGAGTTAAATATCATTGGGATTTGGGATTTGGCATCCAATACAAGAAAGATAAAATCATAGGATGGCCACAACAAAAGAAAGAGAAAATATAAAATGAAAAATATAGTTGGGAAATAATTAGTGTCTGGGGAAAATCCTAGCATGAGCTCTACCCCCTCATTAGCCATCACCCTGTTATTCAGCACTAGATTCTCCATATCATCATAATGAACTCGTGCATTTCTCAACACCGATGAGCAAGAAACCAACTCATCCGTGAATGGTAAATAAATTTTATATCATAAAAAGCAAACTTGGACACCTAAGCTATGCTCCATATAAAAGCATTATCAAAAAGAAGTAAAAGTCACACCAGAAGGGTAAAATAAAAGTAGGCCAAGGAAAGGGGTTGCTCATGCCTCTACGATGAATCCCTCCATTACATTTATACACTAAGGATGCAGACCCTCATCAGCTAGTCCCCTAGCCATGGCCCTTAGCCATGAAATATTTCTCCTATGTTTCCATTATTATCACTAACACCTATGAATTGAAGGGTTGACCATGGAAATGACACCTCGCCTTAGGGGCTCATGCACCTAATAGGGTTGACTATCAACCACATTTTAAAAAGTAAGGAACACTTTTATACGAATTGGTCTAGTTAAATATTTGAAGAAGATCTCTGTTTGAAGTCTTACTGTTCCCTTTTAAATTAAGTATGGTCCATTATGATGCATCTATGATCAATCACTAATAAGTGGTTGCTTTGCTTGAGTTTGAGATTGGTTTTTCTAGGTGGTTCTTCACAAAGTAGCAGAGGCCTAGAGGGCACCACTCTTTCCATGCCTACTCCACATGATGCCCAAACCACACCACCCCTGCAGAGAGCAATGATGACCTTGCAGATGCAGTGTCGTCCTTCCACAGCGACGCGTTTGCACTTTCATGATCCTGATAGTTGATTGAAACCCCAAAGCAACCTCAGATGGTGAAACATTGAGCTCACTTTGCTTAGCATTGGATATTCTTGATGATGTACTGGGCAAACCTAGCATGCTCCCAAGCTAGCCTTGACACATTTTGATGGGCATGCCTTAATCTGAAGTCAAGATGATGATGATCATCCCTAGCATGATTAGGGAGGGCTTGTACTACCTCATAGAACTCCAATGCTACAGAGAGCATGCACCACATTGTCTTGATGTCACCCATGAAGATGACGCAGGGCACTCAGCACTGGCTTTTGGACACATGGAGATGTTTTGAGGATTGATTTGAGGATTCTTCCCCAATTCATGGTTGATTTGGATGGTTGCAAATGCATCTAGCATATATATTACACTTCTGGAGCCTTATTAGCCCTAAAAGGCATGACATCATGCTTAGAGAGGGATTTCAACTCACAGATGTGGGCAATTTGTGGCTTATTTTGTTTTGCTCAACTATTGGGTTGGATTGTAACCCACTTACTTCATGTTTCCTCAAAATCAAACTTGTTATAGGTTATTAAGTTGGATTAATGGATGTGATAGACCTCATAAAAAATGGGGATCACTCCATTCTTATTGTTCATCATCACTTGTGGATTCCATCCTCCTTTAAAGAGATCAAATTAGCCTTTTTCTACTCACTACTTGCGGAGATGTGATCTTTTTGGAGCTATTGCTATTAGAGTCTAATTTATGTTTTGGAGACGTCATTTTGGGATTGAAAGAAGACAATCTCCTAGAAAATTGTACGTGCCATAGCAGATTGTTTATGGTTTTCCATGTGATGAATGTACGCTAGGATTTTTCTATCATACCATATCTAAATGCATATTATTATTGGAAAATATTGGTTGATCAATGCATGTTAAATTTACTTTTCCTTGAATGTCATGGAAGATCTCCTAGAGAGCTTTCTCCTACTTAATTTCTCCCCTCATAAAAAGAGTGTTTGTGAAGTGAAAATTGTTGAATTTGTAACTTTGGTCGGTCTTCATAATGTGTATTTGGCCACTTGATGTATTTGTATTTCAAAAGTATATTTTAAATGCTAGAATCAAAAGAAAAATATTTTTTGAGACAAAGTCCCATTGTGCCTTTTTAAAGAAGAAAATTTGAAATTTGAAATTGTAATTTTGGCTCCAAAATTGTCAACTCTGCCTCCCTCCATGTCAAGTTGTCCCAAGGAAAAGGAAACACCCATTTGACCTAGCAAAACACTATATAAAGGAAATTCAATCTCCTCCACTTGGGCAATTCGGATGTCTCACGCAAGACATCTTCTCGGCAAGCAAGCGAAGGACAAGAAGGACGAATGGGACGAAGAATAAGACAAATTGTCTCTCTTTCTTTCTTTCTCAAACTTGCATGTCGACAGACTATATTCATTCTGGTTCACAATTATTCTAGGTAGTGCTAATTCTAGGGGCCGAAATTTTGGGCAATTGCAAGGGCCGAAATTCTAGGGTAACTGACAATTGCTGCAGGGTGAAAATTTTGAACAAGAATAGGCAAAGCGATGTTCTGGATCAGATTGGGATGCTTGACTTGGAGGGGTTGATCCGGTATGACCATAGGTCTACGTGTGTCTATTATTTTAAGTGGTTCAATTTCAAAATGACAGAATTAACCTAAACACCATGACCTCAGAAAACATGTGCCCGGGAGGACAAATGAAAATGCGAGGAAAAAAAAAAATTTCTTAGTTGCAAGACACTAATGACAAATAGTGTCTTTGTTAAAAGGAAAAACATTTTCTAATTGATTTTATTAAGAAACCTATGCTCGAGAGGCTCGAGGACATAGGTAAAAGAGGTTCCTAATTGTGGGAACTTAATGAGCCAAGCTTCTATCCTTAAAAGAAAGAAGCACAATAACTAATTAACTTAAAAAGCAACCACTTTCACAGTCCAAAGGCATGCAGTTGCCATGATTTTTGAAGTGGTTCTTTCTTTAACTAAAAGAACCTAAAAACCATGACATCAAAAAGCATGTGCATGTTCTAAGAATAAAGGGAAAAGAGGTTCTCAATTGAACAAACCTAATGACAATAGTAAATTAAAAAAACAACAACACACTAAATATTGACTTTAGAAACAACCACTTCAAAAGTCCAAAACAAGCAACAACTGTTATTTTCAACATGGTCGATTTTCAAACAACTAAAGGGAAATAAAAGCTATGATTTCAAAAAAGCATGTCCTTGTGTATCTTAGAATAAAACGAAAAAGGAATCTTTCATTGTAAGCACTCAATGAATAAAGCATTTTTGTGAAAAACCATAGCAAGAAATTGGCATTAGAAACACTAACTTTAGAAAGCAAAGTACACCTAGATGCTCTAATTTTCCAAGTGGATCATTTTTAGACAACTAAAAGAGTGTAAGGACATTATATTGGAAACATGTACTCCAAGGACCTAAAGGCACAATCAAAAGATATTCCCAATTGCAAGAACTTGACGACAAAAAGAGTTTAGAAGAAAAAACATAACGTGTAATTGACTTCAAAAATTGACACTTTGTAAAGCCAAATGCATCAAGACAAAAGCATGTCCTCCTATATCTTGAAAGAAGACAAAGATGCATTTTTTTATTATATGCACCTATTGGACACCTAATCCGTTACAGTTGGTGTGGAGGAATATGAACCATTACTGGGAATCCAAGAGACCTTGGAAGTTGAATCCAACCATCACAAGAAATGTATTAATATGTGAACCATTGGAGTAATAAAGCATTCCAAGCTTATCTAATCTGCTATCTATTTAGTTTCTATGCTAACAGTGGTATCAAAGCACAATCTCGGTGTTAGGTTGTTTGCTTTGTCCAATTCTGCCAACCTTTTCAAATTTGCAACCTTGCTAACCGTATCTTCCTAGAAATAGGAGAAAACCAAAATAGATTGAACGTGTGAGCCTCTCAAATATATTCATCAATGTTCAAAACCTAGTGGATCTTCCGCCTTGGACCTGGGTACACTCGAGAGTCTGTCAAATCTGCAGCTCGTCAAGCCCAACGCTTTCCATGGTCATTTCTTATGTTTGTGCGTCAAATGAATATTCTCTCGCTATATCTTCATATTCCACTATTCAAAACCCATTATGGATCTCTACTACTGACAATGCCTCTTGTCTTGTGAATCAACGAGCAAATGCACTCTCTTTCCTATCACAAACTATAATTTCATAAAAGTCACACACAAAACTGTGAACTAACGATGAATTATCTTTTCTAAATACCCAAAATATGGTCTATCTATTTAACAAGGGATACACATAGTCTGTCCATTCCGATGAAAAGATAGGATGCGTTATGGTCATCAATGCAATTTCTACTCTAATTGTTCAGACACCTACCTACACTTTCAAATTATTGTTGAACTCATTGCATTCCAAGAGAGTAGACACACAAGTTATGAATATGGACACTATGGCAACCCTACCACACAGGTTGCCGAGAAAAAAATCAATGCTCTTGAACAAGCTAAGACAGCCTTACTACTCACCAAAGGTATGTGTGCTCCCACAACCATGATGTTGGCACTAGTTCCAACAAGGGGGACATAATTACTACCACTAATTGCTATTGGCGAACCAAATAGTTTATCCAAACAGTACTGCCAAAAATCGAAATTACAGCAACAGTGATTGACCCCGTAGACATTAATTCCTATGAAATGGCTTTGTAAGAAAACAATGTAGGTTCTTAACTTTTTCTATTCTTCTTCGAGTCTCCCACAAACCCTTACCTTCAATGTATTAATATTGAGCTAGTCTCGAGAACTTGTTGTAAAAATGGTGTATTAGTTTGTATAGATTCTACTTTTACAACACCTATTAACCAGAAGGCATTAGCACTTGGCGCAAACATTGTATTGCGCTCGTTAACTTAATATATCGCAGGCCATAATGATGTTCCTGCGAGCAATTTGAGTGGTTCAAACAAAATTGTTGGCATAGCATGTGCTTTGCATAATGTCTTGGGAGATGCGATGTCTTGGCTCTATCCACATACATTGAAATTTCATATTTTCCAAGATTTTTAAACTAGACATTGCCCTTTCAATCCCCAAGGACTCGAGACTCGAGAACTCTTCAAAAGCAAGAAGCATATCTATAATGTGTTAACACAATAGATGTGACATTAAATGTGAGATATTTAGGTTTGACAAGGGCTTCATCATCAGCAGACAATTGTTCCACATAGTAGGATCGCAGCTAGCGACGTGACAAGCTAACGGCCATTTTTGTATGCTTTCTCTCAGAGTGATGAGGACTCACACATTATTGTCATTAATCCAGTGAAAGGAAGAGTTTTTGTCTACCAATGTTAAGAAAGGTGATGGAATGATGACACATTTCCTTTTTATTTTTGAGCTTCTTACATTGTGATAATATATCAATAAGTGTTTGTTCACTTTTGGTGTGCCAAGAACATCACAAGTCTGCTACAACATTTCCATTACTTCATTCAACAGTTTGAGATCTAAGTCAATATTTTAATGGCTCTAATTAGTGGAGTATTAGAATTATTGAATACTACGATACTCTCTATTGTTCATGGTACATTCAAAATAGGCAAGGCCACTATCACTGAAATTCAAACCTATTTACAAAATGCACAAGACAAGATCAAGTTTCTGCAACTTGAATAACATCTCCAACAAGATGAACTACAACAAAGGAGTCAACAATCTAAACTAGTTCTTGTTCAGAATAACTCCCTTTTTTAGTCTGAAGTTGACTCCGATTAGCATCCAACAAATGATCAGATTTCAGGAGCATACTAACATGAAGATGCGGAAGTTCAACTTACGGTTCCTGTTGACCACTACGTGTCAACTTCCCATAGCAATACACCCCCTTTTCTTCGCAAAAAGGATAGCGCTTGATTAACGTGTTTGTGCCATTCGACAGTCATCGTCGACTTAGTCATATTATGTTGTAAACCCAGTCTGCATGTGTGAATTGTAAATAATCTTAGCAAAGCTGAGTCATGTATGTAAATTGCCTAGGTGGACCTAATTTTCTAGTGATAATCTACGTTCCGGAAAGTTTTTTGTCTCACCAATCCATGATCGGCAGAGTTTTCCTTCAGCCTAACCCCAAAGCCGGAATGAATTTTGTCATTAGAATCTTACGGGAATCCTAGTGCGTTGATCTGCTAGATTATATCTATGTCGCAAGACTGGGTGGTCTATGAGGGTCTATGTCAAATGGGTTTTCCCCCTTGAGATGTAAAATTGTAAAAGCCATGATGTAAAGTGTCTTGAGGGTTAGGAAATGTTTTAATCCCCTCATAGGTCCCAAGTCCTAAGTCCTAGGTCCTAGGTGATTTTTTCAAAGGCTAAGTTCGAGGATCCATTTAAAAGTAAAAATTGAAAATTGAAAAAATAAAAAACAATAAAAAATAAAACATATAAATAATTAAAAAATAAAAATAAAAATAGTAATAAAATAATATTAAATTAAAAATTTTAAAAATAATTAAAAAATAAAAATAAATTGAAAATTTAAAAAATAATTAATAATAATAGAGTCAAATTTTTGAGTAAATAAATGCAAAATTTCAATTTTTTAATATATTAAAATGCATTTAAAAATTCGATGGATGAGATTAAAAGATATATTGATCCTCATCAATGGTCGAGATCATTTTGACATGGATCACTCGAACTCGCCGTTGGGAATTTTTCCTTTAAATAGGGTGCTAGGGGTCATTTGAGATCATTCGATCTGTGAGTCTTGTGGTGAAGAAAGCTCTCTTGTAAACTTTTTCTTGTGCAATAACGAAAGACTTTGGGGTTGGAATCTTGCTGGTGTTACTCTCCTGAAGTGTTGTAAGCTGTTTCATTTTTCTGCATAAATTTAGATTTAGCCATTGGTAATAGCTTGATGAAGAGTGATGTTGAACACAGATATCTTGTTCACTCACTAGGGTTTTAATGGTAGTAGAATTTCTAGAAATAATGGCAGGGATCTCCATTAGATCTGGAATTTAGTACTATTTTTTCCCTCTTTATTGATGGTTAAAGTGAGCTATGCAAGAAATCTAGATTGAGAAGATCAGCGGGCATTTGGGGAAGTTCTTGGCTGAACCAGCCAACTCCCTCAAAGCATTTTCTTGAAGAGCTTTGCCAGTTTTAATTCTGGGTCTATCATTTTAATTTATCTTTTGAATGCATGAGAAGTTTTCTGAAGTGCATCATAGTAAATCTAAAGTTCTAAAAATGTTTTTGTGGATTACTGACAAATCTGGCTGTCGTAGAGTCATAAATCTGTAAATATTGTAACTAGTTTTTAGGGTTTTCAGTTTTGTTTCTTGATGTTTTGTTTTTGCTATTACAAGTTCCAAGTATATATTTTTAAAGTTCTTCAAGGTTTTCCATCAGGGAATCAGGGTTTCCATTATGCAATCTGAAGCAGGAAGGGTTCAAAGGTTTAATCAATTTTCCGAACTACAGGTCCGCTACCTGTGTTTTCAATTTTCATTGCCGCCTAGGTTTTACTGCTGCAGAAAAATTTAATTTTGTTTTTTTTTTTAGAGGTTGCAATAATTGTTGCTCCCTTTAGCCTGCGCAAGACTGGCATATTCAGCGTTCCACGCATCTGCACGCAACTTCATTTCATCACCTTTCTCAGCATTTTTCAAACCTACAGAATCGCAGCTCTAAACTACTGTACGCATCCCTCCCTCTGTGTATCTCCTGGCTCCATCCCTTATCAAGCTCCAACGCTGCAACTCCATTCTTCATCCCTCCATCATCGAACCTGCAAGTGACATTCAAAGCCCTCAATTCTATCCAAACCTGCAACATCACCTTACATGTTGCTTGCTCCCAGTTGCCATTACGTTGCCTCTCTTACTGCATTTATTGCCCATTGATCCTTACTTCCCACGCTATCTCCCATACGCAGCTCATTACCCACACAACCTTCAACGCTACCATCACATGCTGCATCCTTCAGATCCGCCCATCGCAGCACGTCCGTCTAATCTGCGAAAAAAAAAAATCAATCACACAGCTCCAGCTCTCACCATCACTCCAAAACTTGCAGCGCATTACCCACACAACCGTCCAATCTGCGAACGAAAATATTAAAGAAAGAGAAAAGAAAAAAAAAAAAAAAAACAATCACGTTGCTCCAGCTCTCACCATCACTCCAAAACTTGCACGCACAGCAAACTTCAAAATTTTTTGTTGTCGTTCATATCGCCTTGCTGCTCCAATACAATTCAGCTCCATCCTTCAAACCAGCTCCAAAGCTTCCCGCATGAGATCCCCCGCGTCCTCTCTGCTGCCATCAAATCCCTCTCACGCTAACCTACACACAATTTTGATTTTTCTTATGTTATGTTAGGGTTAGTATAGTTCGATTTCATGAATTAGCGTATCTTCCTTTTGGTTTGTTTTATTTAAGTCAGATTTTAATTTTATTAGATTTCAGTTTTATTTTCATTTTAAAATTTTGAATCTTTATAAAAAAATATAAAATTTCGATTTTCCTTTTGCTTAGTTTTAAACTTAATTTAGAATTAGATTTAGGCTTTATTTTTGGTTTTTTTTAGTTTAGTTTAATTTTGTTTTAAATTTAGTTAGTTTTGTTTAATAACTTTAAAATTTCAACAAAAACAAAAAAAAACAAACAAACATAAAAATCTCTCATAAAATATAAAAAAGCATGAAGAGTTTTCTTTTAACTTAGCTTAGATTTTTATTTGATTTAGATTAGTTTTTTTTAGATTTTTGACTTTACTTTTATTTCAAGCAAAGAAAATCATAAAAAGTTATAAAAACATAAAAATCATAAATGTTAAAAAAAACAAATTAAAAAAAAAAAAACGAAAAGGTCCCTTTAGTTTAGTTTAGATTTTAATGTTATTTAGATTTCAACGAGCCCTGTCAATCTTCAGCAATGCCTCCACTTAATCTCCACATCACTTCATCAATGATAACCTGTCTTCACATGAAGGAGTCTTCATAACTCTTCATATTGCTTAAACAGAGTCTGCAAAGTTACCTCATGATGATTTCAACAATGCATCATGATCTCCAAAAATGTCTCTAAGATCTGTTGAAGATTTTCAACAAGGTATCTTTAATAAGCTATGCTAAGCCTCAATGTCTGTAGAAAACAATTCTCTGTTTCGAGCCTCTGTTCTCACTACCATGATAGTTGCTTCAAGAGTGACTACTTCAGAGGTTTGTGATATCTTACTTCCAAGGAACAAACACTTCAATGCTGGTGTTATCTATTGTTCCCTTCAGTCAGCACTAGTGGTCAGTCAGTTTGTGAGGGGAATCCATGGGTCATGTGGGTATGTTGGTTGTGCATGGGGGCACAGGATGATCCATACACTTTTCCAGGAGATGGTTAGAGGAGGTGGCACTGGCAAGCCACCAGACAGTACTTTGTATGGGACTGACGATTATCCATAGTTATGTGGTGCATAGGGGACACGAAGTAGCAGAGCAGTTGTGCCATTGCTACTACTACAAAGGGAGATTCACCTCTCGAGTCCCTTATGGAGGATTTTGAGGGAAAATCCATGCATCAGAAGGTATGGCGATGCAACGGTGGAAGTGGTGATGCTGGAAGGGTGCGGACTGACGCATACTATCTCAACTTTATGGCATGGCATCCAGTGGGATGTAGCAATGTATAGCCTTGAGCAGTGGTTTGCATGTGGCCATGGAGATGCATCGTGGTGTGTCGTAGTGTGTTGGATTGTCCTATGGAGTAGGAGAAGCGACTCACATCACGTTGAGCACACACGGGGAGTGTCAGACACAGTGACCTAGACAGGGTATGAAACGGTACAATATGGTACAACAATAGCAAGGGGTATCCATTAGTGCACAGGGATAGGCCACAGTGTACAGTTGCATGCCGAGGAGTACAAGGATACTTGGTGGTATGCAGCGGCATATGGTGTGGCACAACAGGCTCTCGGAGCATTGCCTCCTAGGAGACTGACGGATGGGGACATTAGCCATACCTTTGGGTGTAGTTCACCCATGATCGATGAGGACACAAATGAGTGACACTTGATAGTATCCATGGGGACTCACATGCCTTTTCCTCTTTTACATTGCTTGCAAGCACAAATGATTTGGTCGTTGTCCTTTGACACTCTGGGCATGAGCAACAAGCGGCAGGAAGCTCACTTGAGATATTTGCATGGGACTTAGTGCACTAGGGGAGAGACTCCTCAAAGATGGCCTTGGGTTAGGGCACAAGCTGACAGGTATAGGTTTGGGGAGTACATGGCTTGCTACAGAGGTAGCGTATGTTCCACCCTTGAGTTCGCACTTAAGGTGATGCATGACACATTATGGGCGAGGCTCTCTGAGGTATCATGGGAACATATATGGCAGATGGTTGACCTTTCCTACGAGCAGATTTTTAGTCTCCAGGAATTATCGGGTCGCATTTTTAAGAGACTGGATAGCAGAGCCCACGGTGAGGCATGGCAAGCACAGGGCAGTTTCGCATGTGCCCTATGTTGCACGGGTACCCGCACCTGGGGGTGGGGTTCTCGAACCCGTCCCGGGTTCCCGCACCCAAGTACTGGATTCGGGTATGGGTTCTTCCCAGACGAACCCAGAAGAACCGGGTTCTTCAAAAAAAAAATTGGGTTATTTTCCTTTAATGGGTTCTTGGGTTCTTCGGATTCTTCGGGTTGGGTTCTTTGGGTTCTTCGGGTTCCTTGTGTTCTTCATAAAAAAACTATATTAAAAATTTAATTTTCAAATAATTTTTTTTATTGAAATTTAAAAAATAACTTATAACAAAGGTAAAAAACTTTAAAAACCCTAAATCTTTAAGACTTTAACTCTTTATGAATGCACACAAGCAAATATCTGATACGTGATAACTGATTTCATTTAGCTTTTAAGTTTTTTCCATTTGGTTGAGGCTTGAGCCGTCCCCGTTTACCATTTCCAACGGCAGTGGGCAGCTTCAGCAGCAGTGGGCAGTGGGCAGCTTCAGTAGCAGTGGGCAGCTTCAACAACAGTGGATAGAGCATCTTCAACGACAGTGGTATTTACAAGTTTTCGTTTTCAATTTTATTATTCCATGAAAAAGTTTCACAAGACGCGCGTGTGAAAAATATAGGTGCATTATATTACACATTTGAACATTGAACACCCACAGGGACTCAACTACATTAAGCAGAATTGCCGGAATGAATGTCACAATTTCTTGCTGTTTCGGACTGTCTGCAACATGAGCCACAACTGTCAGTCCACTTTTATACACTCAATTTGCCTCCTACAGCTGGAACATAGTCCCTCCTCCTTGTTGTTGTCAAACGCTGAGCTGTAGGGCTTGATTCATGCCACTATTTACACAAAACAGCTCACTGTTCACTAAGGAACATACCTCTGCCTCCCTATGTAGACTCCTGAACCCAACCGAAGCCCTAAACAGAGATGACAATGCCACAAATTTACCTCTACTTACCCCAGACTTGTTAAAATTTTAATTTTTTATACTATATACTATAATATGAGAAGTATACGTTTCAGTTCTTTTAACCTGAAATAGTTGCAATTAGATTAATAAAGCGCATAAAATCTTCATCATTTTTTGCATTAATGAATGGCATTACATAAATGCATTCATACACTGAATATAGCTCTGTGCTATTCTTTACAATATAAACTATTCAGTGAGAATGTATTTCAAATTTTCAACTCAATCATCTACACAACATTCAAGCCAGTTCATTATCTACCCTCTAACAATGGTGTTGCTTGCCCTTGCAATGTAATTTCACCATGGATCAACAAAATCCCCAATTAAATGGTTCAGAATTTGATCAGGGAAAGTAGTTCATACTATATATATTTTAATTTTTGAAAAATTGAATCATTACATTTGTCATTAACATATAAATTCTGTGGTTTTTTTTTAGGCTTGTGGCTACATTAAAGTATAAATTTCCTAGTTCATGTTTGAAGATGCTTTAAGGCAAATTTTGAATGTAGTATGACAACGGACATATATCATGATTCATGTTAATATATAAACAATGAACAGTTTTTTCAATTTTTGGTGATAAATTTTGAAATTTCAATGTCAATGTTGAATGTTCAATGATGTGCATGTTTAAATGATTATCATTAAAGTTTTCTTGTTTAAAGTTGAAAAAATATACAAATTCAAATTTCATATATATTATTATTATAAAATTTATAATTTATAAATTTAATTATTAAATTTAATATTATTATATTTCCTGACGAACCCACACAACCTGTTTCCAAATATGTCGTCCCTGTCCCCGTCCCCGTCCCCGCACCCATGTTTCCTGGCAACATAGCATGCGACATATTGATTCACGTTGTGTGGAGTCTATATATTAATTACATGTAGGAAGCATATATGTGGGGCATGTGGATTTCAGTGGTTGTCAAGACTACGCCGCAACAAATCTGGTTATGGGAACCAAGGATTCAGTGGGTTGACAAGCGAATCCATATTGTGAGGAGCAAGACCATAGCCCAGGGTGATCTAGCTCACTTTGGGATTGACACACAGGGGATTGTTGAGGCCTCCATTATTTGGCAAGGATGGGATGTCTAGTTGCAACTCAGGATTGGGATTAGCAATGAATGGGTAGATAGTGACATCACAGGGATACCTAGGTAGGATGAGCTTGGTCTTCGTCAATATTTTTCCACCAAGTTTCAAGGGGGGAGGACACAGTGTGCCCATGATGGGCAGCATGTTAGAGCCAAGAGAGAGTGAGAGCCCCAAGTCATATGCATAGCTTTCAAAGTATTCTATTTCGAAGGCTGAGTGATAGGCTGTAAGGTCTAGGGATGAGTTTCAAAAGAAAAGTGTTCCAACAATTGCATGATATTATATGCGTGCATATCCAAACAAAGCAGCAGCTAAGCACAACCTCAAACTAGTTCTTCCTAATCCTTAACTTCTATCCCTTACCAGTCTAGCCAATCTAGGCCAATATAACTGTAAGAATCCAACCAGTATCGGTGGTTAGTTTAATTGCTGCAGCGACAACATGGTGTCACCATTCTGAGACTAGCATTGTACCTAGGCATTGCAATACTAGATAACTCATCAACCTTTAGAGATGAGTTGGCTACTACAAGGGAAGATCATTCAGATCTTCCATTGGGCTTTTATGACTCGTTGATGGCATGTGGGACTTCATCAACATGGCAGGTTGGTCAGCAGGAGGATATCAGGGGAAGCCCATGCGAGAGAGACTTCATCCCCACAAGGATTTGGTTGTATCTTTAGGAGTTTACTCTTCGATTGCAGGAGGTGGACTACTCGGTAGGGTAGCTTCGTGTGGAGTTGGACAGAGTCCTACATTATCATGATGCTCTACTTATTGACAGCAGGCAGACGGCTTGTGGTACCTATTCCTAGTCGGACAGTGAGTAGAGCAAGGGCTCCTTCATAGTGATCAGGATGGCTTGGGATCCGAGTATCGAGGGATTCCTTCATGACCAGGCAGTGCAATGTCAAAAACCTACCAAAGAAGCTAGTGATGCAGACGAGGTGAAGTATAGATAAATGGAGATATTGGTTATGACTCTGATGGTAGAAAGAATTAAGGACAATCTTGTCCCATACAGTTCCAATATAGACCATGCTCAAGAAATGTATGAAGCCTTGACAAAATTATTCACTATCAAAAATATTGGTCAAGTAGCAAGCTTGAAGAATGAGTTAAGAACTACTAAGATGACAAAGGATGATACTGTGGCTTCCTTGTTTGTAAGGATATCAAGGATTAGAGATGAAATTCAAGCCATAGATGAAATATTATTGGAGAAGGAGCTAGTAATCACTGCACTATTGGGATTACCACCTACTTGGAGTTCGTTTGCTTCAGGTTTCAATAGTTGGAAAGAAGCTCCCAACTTTGAACAACTATGGAATGCTTACACCAAAGAAGAAATGAGAATTTCTTTAGTATACAACAACGAAGAATAAAAGGTGTCAAATGCATACTCCACCTCTCACAAGAAAGGATACTCCAAGAAGTCAAGAGCGCCAAGAAACAAGGTTGATATATCCAAGATAGAATGCTAGCAATGCCACAAGATGGGTCACTATAGAAGTGACTGCCCCGACAATCCGAAGAACAAGAAAAGAAGCATGGATCAAGCCAATAAGGCTGAAGAAGGATCTCCAAAGAAGACTAAGCTCGAAGAACTGGATATAATGGACTTACGCTACTAAAGTCCTTTGATCTAAGCTCTAATTATTTTATTCTTATTTTCAGTATTTGCAGGTTTAACATACATTGAAAAACATTTTTATTTGTTCTTAAGGTTTTAGGGATCCCTCAAACTTGGAGGGAGCCCTCATCAACCTCCAAAGATAAGTATCCTATTACCATTTTCATTTTTAGTTGTCCTTACTTATCTAGTTTTGTTGCATTAAATACTAATCACATTTCTACTCTTATTTTCCTTGTTTAGGAAAACTTGTTGAAGACTCAAGGCAAAAGGCCTCACAAGACAAAGCATTGGAATTACAAGGTTTGTTAAGAAACAAGCGATATGTTTTGAATTACAAGTTTTTCTCTCTCCATATTCATTCTTGATAAACCATTACTAATATCCTTTTGTCTAGCTTTGAATCTTAAAGATTCTTGATTGGGTGATTCATCATTAGATAAATCTACCCTCCTCATATCTTTGATTAACTCTTGTGGAACCCTAGAAAGGTTTATTGTGAAAATCCTAACTTAAGGGTATGTTAATGATTATGTGTGAAACCTTAGCCTACTTAGGGTTATTGATGAAGTCTAAAGAAACAGCCTGATGCTTTGATGATGCCATGTTTGGGATTTTTGATATGGGTATGGAAACCCTAACTTATTAGGGTTGAATGGTAATGTATGAAATCCCGAACCTTTGAAGTACTGGTAATTTAGGGTTTGCTATGTTTAGTATTGAAACCCTAGATTATTAGGGTTTGCTAAGGTTTATAAGCAAGACCCTTATAATGTCTTAGAAATGAAATCCTTGGCATGTGTGTGTTTGTCTGATTAAGTTTGTTATATGTCTAACTCATATTGATATTTGTTTAGATGGGTTTGACTAACACATGTTATGTTATTCCTGTGCATGATGATAGAATCCTAGATGTATGTGTTGACCTAATTGTTGATGGCCATGAGTCTTAGGGTTAGGAAATAAGCCCTAGTCGAATTTTGATTCTCTAGGATGATGGTATTTTTGAATTCTAGGGTTTTGTAGCTAAACCTTAGTAGAAGTCCAAATCTCTGATATATGATGACAATGTGATAATTCAAAATTTGTGTAAGATTGTTGAAATCTGAATTTTTGAGTTATGATTATTGGGAATTAGTGAAATCTAGGGTTTACATCAAACCCAAGTGGAAGCTAGTCATGTTGTTAATTAAGTTGTGATTGGTTCTGATTGTTAAATCTCGTGTATGAAATCTAATGTTTGTATAAAATCCTAGTAGGAAGTCTAACATGTGAATTCTAGAGTTGTTAGATGCATTGTAGATCTATATTTGTTTGAATTGTTTCTAGGGTTTGAAATATGTTGTAGTAGGGTATTTCATAGCTTTGGAAGAAACATTGAAACCCTAGATATAATGAAGGTTGTTATGAAATGCTCAAAGTCTTGATAATATAGTCTAGGGTTTATGAGATAAACCCTAACAAGAAGTTAAAGAGTATATGTCTCTTGTGTGTAATTAAGTTTGAGTATTTTGATGTGTAAAGTTGAATGCTTCCATGATTTTGATATTGTTAACTTCATGCTTCTACAAATTTAGTTGTACCTGCTATATAAGTTGTGGAAGTACATAATCTTCAAGATGGTGAAGATGTTCGTCAAGTAAGTTGATATGATAAGCATGATGAAGAAAGTCATATGGATGATAATGATCATGATAACTCTAAAAGAAGGATGGAAACCATGTAAGATTCTCCTATGTCATAGAAAAGAAATTGAGTCCCCTAAGTTAAGACGAAGCATGGATAAAAGGAATCTCCCTAGTTGAGAGGGAGGTCATATCATAGTCATGATGGACACCTTGAAAGAAGAAATTGGAGAATCTACTTTGAAGGGTTGCTGTGATAAGAAAAGTTGGATCGATTTGTGGAATATGTTGTTGCATGAAAAGTAAGAAAGGAAGTTGTATGGTTGAGGAATCCTCTGTCAAGATTCATTGGGAAAGCTCTAAGTCCTACTATGAAAAGTTGAGAAGCAACATCAAGTTGTCTGGAATACCCTAGAGGTTTGTATCTATTGATGTACATTTAAAAGTTTTTTACTAATTGGGGTTATACAGATAAATCTCTCTAAAGTTTGATAGCATGTCTTTACATGTTTAGAGTTGTCGATCAGTTTGATTGGAGAGATTTGTTGCCGATCTATTTGATCGGATATGATTTATTACCCATTCTATCTCTCTTAGCAAACCCTGCTCTAGAGAATAGAATGACGGATCATCAGGTGTGTTCTCCAAGTGACCCTCAAGCCTCCTATTATGCTTTTCTCGTTAACATATCAACGACCGAGATTAAGTCCCTAAACGATGACTAAGATTAGATATGGCTTGATCCATGTCTTTTGGAAAATTCGAACAGAGTTTATATTAATCCACATTAATATTTTAATTTCCCTAAGTTTAGACTTAGGGACTCCATTAAAAATATTAATTATTTTAATATCTCCTAAACTATTTAGAATCTGCCCA
>APFE031241451.1:67075-127071 GCA_000404065.3 Pinus taeda | reverse complement strand
ATACTAGTGGGATTAAACATGAGGATGGTATGCCTCATGTAGCTGTGTAGACCACTAATGTACTTCAAAAGAGTTTCTGGTGAGTCTAATGAGATACCTAACATCAATGCTCTCTTTCTGAATTCTTGAGTATATCCTTGCACACTTTTCCCTTTCAACTACCGAAGAGTTTGCCAACTCATCATGGCTTGTTGCATGTAGGCCAATGGATAGAGCTACTTTCTGATGGCAGAGACAAAGTCACTCCAGATAGAGATGGTCTTACCATGCTTCTTCACATCAGCTTGGGTTCTGCCTTCCCACCAAACCAAGGCAGTGCCTCCCAGGCGTAGGCTTGCCAGCTGATCTTACTCCTGTCTGAGTCTATGTTTTGTACCCTACAATACACATCAATTTGTCTAATCCAATTGTCCAACTTTTCAGCATTTATCTCTCCATCATATATAGGCAAATCAAATTTGACATCCAATTTAATCAAGGATGCCTTCTTGTTATGCATAGGGCTACTAGGAGGTGTAGGAAATCTTTCTTCTTTTCCCTTTCCTTTAGGGTGGTCATGAGAATGAGATTCATCTTCTTCTTTATCTTCTTTAGAGCCTAATGAATCTTCATCCTTATGCTTTCTAAAGTGCCTATACATTTCTTCTACCATAGAATTCATAGCTAGGAAACTTTCTACGAACTGGGGGTCTGGCCCTGTAGAACCTTCTTCTGACATTGTCTTCTGAGAATAGACTCTCCCAATTTCAGGATTAGTTTCCACCAACTCTCCTTCTCCTAATTTGAGCTTTGATATAGTGATCATTCATAGTTAAACCAACACAAGCTTGTCTAACCTTACAACCTAGAGCTTTGATACCACTTGATCTGATTCTCACCCTATGAGTGACCTCAATTGAAGATTTAATAAACAAAGGTATTACAGACTCATGTGCTGGTGTGTGTTCTGTGTGATTGAAACAACGGATCGATCAGATTGCCAATACACAGACATTTTGAATGGAAAGACAGCAGAGAAATATAGTAAGCAATACTAGACAAAAACAATTTTTAATAAGGAGTTCACCCTGGTCTCCAGGGCTACGTCTCCAGTCTAGCTTCAGTGGTGGCCTTGTTTTATTGTGTTTTTAAGCAGAGAATTACAAAAGCAGGGACTTAATAGGAGTTCTCCTGAAGCAGATTTTGCTTGGCAGGGTGGTTCTTGGATTCCCCAAGCCACTTGTAGTACACAGACTCTTATTCTTCCTACCTGCCCTGCAACTTTCGGTCTACAGTGGAAAGATCCAACTGTGATGCTCAATCCGGATAGATTCCTCTATGGGAAGGCTTGATTCTTCAACCTCTTTGGTGCTCGATGCTGCTTGTGGTCAGCTCGGCCCTCTGTCTCCTCTGCTTGGCTTTACTGCTCTCTGTGCTCAGTCCTCCTCTCAGGGTTCACTGTTCACTGTCTCTCTTGGTCGCTTGGACTCTTCGATCTGAATCTCTCTTCTGATCTCCTGTTCACGGTCTCTACTCATGGCTTTAGCCATTCGACCTCCGTGTCTGTTCATCTTCTCTCCTTCCTGAGTCGATTCGCCTGTCGCCTGTTGCCTGTGTGCTTGGAATTCCCTGTTCGGTGTTAGCATAATGCTCAGGAAGTAGCCACGTGTCTCCATCAGCACTGCGCCAGCCCGCTTGCCGATTCGTTGCTTTCTCCACCGTGGCGGTCAATAGATTCCAAATCCTCTTAAATTGCGGCTTAATCCCTTGTCGATTCCTCTCTGTTTATCGGGCTCAATCTTAGTCATCCGATCTGGGCTCCTCCAGATCCAACGTCATTCGCATGTCAAGCGCGGTTGACTTGCTCGACCGATAACGCGCGATCGCGGCGGTTTTTCTCTCTCCTCAGCTGCCACGTGTCGATCACTGATTGTGATCGCTCCGTTTTCTCCAAAACCGCTTACCGTTCAAGGGCGTCCTGATCAAACCATCAGTTTCCAGGCCATGGGTCCCACCGCCATACGTTGGTGCTTTTTACCTTTTTCCGCCCGCGGTCCCCTAGCTCCCAACGTGACCAAGCGCTTAAGCCCTACCATTTCAGCCTTGTTTTCCCAGCGATCATCGAAAACCAGCTCCTTTTCCCAATCCGGGGCTCCCAGGGGCTATTTTGACCTCCTGCGCAATCTCCATGGGCCTCGGTCAGCGCGCTTTGATCAAGGTCCTCGTCGTTCCACACCGGCTGCCATGGCCACTGGTTCAGGGTGTTTTCGACTGTGGTTTGGATTCTTCAAAGATTTGTTTGACCTGTTTTAGTCACGGTTTTATGACAGACGTTTATGGATCCCATTTAGATCACGTAATTGCACAATTATATTCGCTAATTGTTCGCACATCGAAATCATGTATTTCTCCAGATCTCCAAAAAGTCTTGGACAATCATTCCAAGGTATTTGAGACTCCCAAAGGTCTCCCACATATTTGTGATCATGATCATGCTATTCATTTTATTCCACGATGTGTTCCTCCAAACATCAAGCCTTATAGATATCCATATGCTCAAAGGAGTGAAATTGAACATATGGTTGCAGAAATGGTAGAGGTTGGTACAATTATCCAGCCAAATTTGATAAACAAAGGAAGGTATGAATGGAATAATGGTGAAGTAGGGAGGGAACTCATTCAAAAGTTGCCGAATATCCTAGTTCCAACAATATTTCTAGAGCTTGACAAGGAAGGAAAAAACATATTGGAACCTAGAGCAGTCATAGAAACAAGAACTCGATAGCTACGTAATGGATCAATTTCATAGTATCTCATCAAGTGGAAGAACTTACTCGCAGAAGATTCCAGATGGGAGGACAAGAATTTTATACATAAGCATCAAGAACTACTCAAGCGTTGAGGACAACACTTTTTGAAGGAGAGAGGCATGTTAGGCCCCTATATTACTAGTGTAACCCCTTATTGTTATTAGTACAACACCCTTATTATATTGTTGTACCCATGTAGTCTCCATATTGTTACTATTGTGCCTCATAGAAGCCCACTATTGTTATTATTGTGCCCTTACATTGTTATTATTATGTCAGCTCTGATTACTTTATGACCCCTTAGACTCCTATATATGACCAATAACTACTTGAATGAAACTAAAATTGCCACTTGACCACCAAGCCCAAGAGTGGGCAGTTATTTTTGGAGAGGTATTAATAGGATGAGATGGAATGAGAAGGGTATTTTGGCTCTTGGACTTTCATGTACTATTGTTGGAACTTTTAATGAGGAGAAGCCACTTTTTGGCCAAGTGATTTTATGGAGAACTTTAATTCTTGTGTGTGTTTGTTGTGTACTATTCTATTATTTTTGCTTAACACCAAAGTTGTGTAAAATGTATCTCACTCTTTAGGCTATTCTTATGGGTTGTCGTTGCATTCTTATTTATGCCCTTTTGGAAATGTTTGTGTAAATATATGAGCATAGGAATGTAGATGGTTGTTTTAATGTTGGACTATTTGAGGTTTGCAAGCATTTAATCATATTTTTATTTCTTAGCAAATTATTTCATGGGTCATCAATAGGAGCATGTGTGGTTCTATGCTTACTTTCTGACTGCCATTAGTCATGTTCAAACATATGCATTTGCATTTGAGGTTTGTTGCATTTCATGATTTAGTTTAAAAAATTACAAATGGTGGATCGAGCCACAACTAGTAAACCACAAATCTAATAATGGTTATTAGGCAAGAATGCAAATGGGTTCTTTTTTCTAGATAGTGAAAATTGGGACACTTTATCAAGGGAAACTCTTTTTATTGACTAAAGTCATTTTGACCCATCAACAACTTACTATCATATGTTTTAAAGTAAGTAAGTGCATCCTATGAGTTTAGGGATTTTATAGACATGGTAGTAAACCTTTTGGTATATGTTTTAGAGTTCATCTTAATAATTAACCTTACATGTGCATATGCTTAATATGATACATAAAATCCTACCTAAATATGAGGAAGAGAGGTGAAATAAAAAATGAAAACACAACCTGTAGAGGTCCAAGGACACGAGTGCCAAATCTTTGTTCCCTATGTCACTAGTTCTAATGCACACCACTTAAGGGCTTTAGTACTTTCTTGTGTTGACTTTAGCATGTACTAGGTCATGTTTATTTCACCCACGGTGGTCATGAGGATGTCTTCAGTGCCTCCAATGTCTCCCCAAATTGCACCCTAACAACAAGTGGTTCAAGCATTGGAAACCAAACTTGGTTTTGCTTGATATCGCATAACTCCAACCAAACTTTAGTATCCTTATAACTACCACTTATTAGTTTCCAAAATACCATCTCATTGGAATGACTCCACAAATACTGTAGGAGACTAGGGGTGCATGACTCTTGCACTCAATAATTCATGATGGGTTTTTTTTAGGGATATTGTTTCCCTTGATACTAATTGTGCATACAAATGATAAAATGAATCTAGATGCAAATCAAAATAGAGATTCATAAATGCAATAATTACATTATTTCGTTTCATTATTATCTTTATAAAAAGAGCTTTGTCCCTTCTAGTATTTAGTTCTTCCTTACCTGAACATTTTAATTCAATGAGAAGTAAAGGATTGATGCTCAAGCCAATGGCCTCCTCCAATCCTGGGTTCCTCTAAATGAAATGTTTTCTCATCACAATTTGAGGAGTATATTATAGAGATTACCATATAAGTCTCTTGAACATTTGTATTCACTTGTATTGAGTTATGAACAATGTTATCTTCTAGCTAGAATTTTTTAAATGGCTCCTTCTCACTCTAATAACATAATTTTACATTTTTGTTGTCATCTTGACACAAAGTTTACTAATATAAAACGACCCCTTTTAGTTAAAAAATTTCACCTTTTTAAAAGAACTTATTCACGTTAGTTGACTCTTAGTGAACATAGAAATAAAATTTTAGTGAACATAGAAGAAAGCAAGGCCAAGGTGGCACTGTTATTTTGAGTTGTATTATGTTTATTTCCCTCTCTAAGAGATGTCATCCTTGGAACAATGTTGACAAAATACTTCATTAATATGACAAAAATTTGTTCATTTTTAAAACAATTACCATAAATGTAAAATGTTTATGACATAACGGAATCATTATTTTGCTTAAATTATTTTCTTATTTAAATGTATTATTGTCATTTTTAACATATTTTTGCTTATTTAAATGCATTATTGTCATTTTTAACATAATTTTTCTCTTAGTAGGATTTTCAATTTTGAAATTAAAATTGTCAATCCAAAATATCTTAATTTATCCAAGTCACTTAAATTGGATTTAATTAAATTTAAGTAATAAACAATATACCCTAGTGAATATTTGATCAATCTAATATATCTTAAAGAATTTTACAGAAACCTATATTAATAATTCTTTTAAAGGAAACGGTTGAAGCTTTGTATTTTAAACAAAATCTAGTTACAAGATCAGTACCTTACATATTCAATTGTTTCTTCTTCTTGAAAGCACTTACATTTCCAATAAGTCTCTTTTTTCCTACTGTGAATTCAGTGTACCATATATATATGTATATGTATATGTACACACACACACACACACACACACACACACACACATATATATATATATATATATATATATAATATTAAACTCCAAAAAAACACCTAAAAACAAAATGTATATGAAATTCATATACTTGCAAAAAACATACTAAGAAGCCTACTTGGATGGTCCAGTCAGGTCACTTTCCTTCTCTCTTGTTGTGCCCGAGTGAGCACACCTTGCCAATCCATGCTCTTGGTGTATTTGGTGCACTCAATCACATCCTTTGTTCACTTGTTCCTTCTGATTCTAGCTTCTTTAGCCTCAAATCCAAAATTTCCACCTATGCTTCTAAAATTGCTTGGAGTTTCTCATATTTTCGTTGCAGCATTTCACATTGTTAGTCCAACAATGCCAAATGTGTTTGTTTCTCATTTGCTTCCATTTCACTTCACTTTTTCAACAAAGATAGAATGTACACCATGTTTTTAGTTAAGTGGTCCAGGTGATGATTCATTTTCTCATGCTCCTTGACCATAAGTGTCTACATATATCTCTCCATTCTTCTACCTATCCCAGACTCTGTTAACACAACTATTTCTCCTAACAATCTGTTGACATCTCCTCGGCTATGTCATTGTGACTTAAAATTACCCCTAATGTAAAATAACTAGTTTGGAGCTTTGTCTCTCCTCAACCAAGGTGACCATTTAATGCTAATCAAGATAAAGAATATTACATTCATGGTGTTGGGAACGAGTTCCCCCAAGGACAGTTTTGGGGCTAAAAGCCCATGTTTTGGGACAAATTTTGTAATAAAGTTGTGGAGTCTCTGCATTTTGTGGTTGCGGAGCGCGAAGGTGTCTAGAGTCACAAAGGGTTGTCCTCCTTTATTTTGTAAAGTGTAAAGTCAGCTGTAAAGATCCACCCATGGTCTGCGGACCATGGTATTGTATAAAAAGGAGCTAAGTAAGTAAGCTCTAAGTAGTCTTTAGTAGATAGCAAAGAATAATGAAGTGACGAGTCTTGGTAGAGAAGTCTAAGTTTTCAACTCTTAGCATAGGTAGAGGCTCTGCAGATGAGCGCGCAAAGGCCTAGGGTAGAAGTCCACAACTGAGTGCGCAGACCCCTGCAGCTGTGTGCGTAGGGCGGATAGAGTCTGTATATATCTAAAGATATCAATAAAGTGAAGCGTTCGACAAATTCTGTGTATTTATTCCCTGTTACTACATCTGGTTATATTGTGTTTTGGGTTTAATTTACAATTTTTATGTAATGCATGAATATATGTGATTATATTGGTTAAATGAGCCGAAGTAAGAATATCAAATTACGCAGCGCTAACTGTGATTGTTTAGTAAGATAAGTAAAACACTTAAGATAACTTGGGAATCTATACAAAACACTGTCATAGTAGCGCGAAAGTACTTGGATCGCAAGTTAAGGTTGTGCGAAGGTCAATCGTACACCTTCACGGAGGCACTGAAGGGCATAATAAAGGGATAGATTGACAGAGCCCTAAAGCTTAGTGACCTGCATAAAAGTAGGAACAGAGGGTATAAACTAAAATCACAACCATCTCAGGGTGCGGAAACTTGGTTCCAACATCCCCCCACACTGCTTCGGGTGAGACTTCAGTCCGTGCTTCACGGGCTGATGCCAAAAGAGCCAATGGTGTAAGGATTTGTTTGGCTAACTAACACTAAACCTAGGTCAGGCCCCACACAGCCAACAAATGGTTATGTTGTTGGGACCAGAATCTATATGAGAGATGTGTGATGTCGTATCACTGGAATCCAACTAAGAAAGAGATCAAAGACTAGTTGGATACAAAGATCCACGAATTCGCGGCACAGGAAAATAGAAATTCGCCGCTAACAAAGGAACAATGGTTGGACATATACTTATAGATAGAAATCCACAAGATCTTTTTCTGTTCCTTTCTAGTTGAGTTATGTGAGTGGATCACGAAGCTAGCGGATAATCAAGGAAGGTGGAGACTTGAAGGTCCTATTTTCTGGACCCCAGAGTTAGAGACTGGAAGCTTCTGTGAATAAGATTGTTCGTGCTATCAATCATTGGCTTGATCACATCATAGGAGGATTTGTGACTGAATTTGCGGTCGATACCTCAGTTAGCTACAGCGAGTCGGAGCGACGCTTTTTCAAAGGTCCGCGAGGTAAGTACTTAAAGTCTTTAAATACCTAGATTAAGATGTTATGTTGCAAAAAACAGGTTATGCAACTACCTTAATGTTCAGAGCTACACAAAGTAGAAAGACTTACAGAAATGAAGGAAGAAAGGATCTTGAATATAGCCCATTGATCTCACCGCCATTGGGTGACGAAGAGGGACTAGCGCAGGCTTCTCTGCGAAGTGTAGTTCAGTTAATAAGATAGGGATTCCTGCGATTGCCACCTCCACCTACACCACATCCAAATTCACCACCATCACCTGCAACTTCACCCATGCCACCACCACCTCCACTGTAGTTCAACATGGAAAATTCAGTGAAGTTTCCTTTGTTTAAGGGCTTGGGAAAAGAGGACCCAGACCAGTTTTGGTTCGTTGTGAAAGCTGTATGGGAAGCTCAGGGCGTCACAGATGACCATATGAAGAAGGCGGCATTGGTTAGTGCTTTGCAGGATCGTGCGCTAACCTGGTACATCAAGTAATCTAATGATAACCCAAATGTTGGGGTGGCAGACATCCAGACTGCACTGAATAAAGAGTTTAGTAGGCCTAAATTCGAGGCACAATCGATTGTGGGGTTCAAGGAAATCATGATGAAACCAAGCAAGACACCTTGGGAATTGAATCAAAGGTTGAAGTGTAAAATCCACAAAGCTAATATGACCTTAACAGATGGAAAACACTGCGAGTGGTTCGTGGCTTCGCTCCTGCCACAACAGAAGATTACAACTCAGGCAGAGGCCTTGGAGATCGCAATGAGACTGCATGAAACATCAATGCAAGATCCAAATCTGGGGGTTCAACAGATCCATGCGTAGTTGCAAAACCTTTGCCTTGAAATGAAAAGTTTGAAGCAAGACAAAACAGTTCAACCAGAGGTGCGCGAAGAGATATGGTGCCTGAAATGTAAAGGTCAAGGGCATGGCAAAGACCATTGCCCGGTCATTGTGAACTATATTACAGGAGGAGGACCGATGCCTTTGAGGCCGGAGGCCCAAGTAGGACCGAGCACGGGGCCTGCGTTGTGGTGTGCCATATGTCAGGTAGCAGGGAAACATACAACGAATAATTGTCATTTGCTGCAGAAGTTTGTAAAAACACCACAACAATTGTTCTGCAACTTCTGCAGGTCATAGGACATGATGAGCGCAACTGCAGAAGTTATGAATTGATGATGGACGGGACACCCTCCTATAGAGTCCATGCAGAAACGCGCCCCCCTCTCCAGAGCGTTGGGATGGCGCAAACAGGCTTTCAGGGCTGTGAACGAGGCCGAGGCAGAGGAGGACCTGGCAGAGGTCAGGGACAGCTAATCTACCACAACTATGGAGGACCAAGACACTATGCTCGTGAATGCACTAACCCGATGTTTCTGTCGTGCAAATATTGTACTAAGTTTGATCATAAGACAGAAGACTATCCTACGTTGATAGCGAGGATACGTGACAAAGGGGTGCTACTACCTCAGCGAACTCAAAACCTGTAGATGATGAGGTCTGAGCCTCGCGAAGAGGATCCGAATGTGAATATAGTGCTCCGAAGTGGAATTGCAACGGGTGATGATAAGGGGAAACAACCTGAAGACGACACATGAGTTCTCAAAGATCAGGTGAAGGAGGCTGAATTTGATTTGGAGCGCGCATGCGAAACATTCATGGAAGCAAAGAAGAGCTTCGCTGAGGCCTTTACCTCAAGGAGCAAGCATAGGCCTAATCAGGAAATGGACCCTTCTATGCTTACGACCTTTCTAGAAACCTACATGAAGTTGTTGCGCGATAACAAGATTGTGAAGGGGTTATAAGAGCTTATAAATAGATGCGTCGGGAACACTCCGGGTGAACCACACGTTGTACAGAAGATTGGTAAGCATAAAGAAAGGACAGAACGAGAGATGAGACTGACCGCGCAGATAGGAGAATATGAAATGGATCAGGTTATTTTGGATCTGGGGTTAGATGTGAACGTCTTACCAAAGTAGACTTGGGAGTGGATGGGGAGTAGAAGATCATCCCCATGGGACAGCTGCAAGGAGTGACTGTAGATATTGAAGGCGCGAGTGCATTGGCTAACTTTGAAGTGATAGAAATTGTGGATGACAGCAACCCCTGCCCTACGCTCCTTGGCATTGATTGGGCTACTGACATGAACAGGGTAATCAACCTAAAGAAGCGAAATCGCTTTGTGTAATAGTACCTTTAGATCTTGTTGAAGGATCGCACTATACTGAACCAATCCGTGATTACGAAAGCGATGACAATTTGGATTGCATATAAGATTATGACGCGAGACCAAGATTGGGTGAATCCAACAGCGGATGGATGAATTACATGGGATCGTGAGAGTTCTTGCACCTCAGACTCTAATGAAGAATTAGAGCATTGGCAGAATTGGCTACATGAAGTAACCACGCTAAGCTGTAACATGATGACCTGGTCACTGCATTGTGTATTGTCAGAGGTAAGAAATATGCCCACTTATGATGGCCTGAATGATGTAGATGTATTTTTGGATGCATTTGAGAGGGACGTACCCGAAAATCAGCGCTTCCAGGCTTTCGAATGGAGACTGCGCGCTACGCCTGCGAGATGGTGGGGTATGCAAAATGGTAGTTTTGATGATAGGTGCGAATGTAGGAAGATGATGAGAACACGCTTTGGGACACTGAAGGTACAAATGGCAGACAAGTATGATAGGAAGGATGATCCGCGTGGACACTTGGCCAAATGGGCTAAGGCTTATGGAGCGAAGCCCCAACCTAAATGGGTGCACTTGTTCGGTCACACCTTGGATGTCATCCCGATGAACTGGTACTTGGAGACAGAGCTCCACCATGGTACAGGTGAATGGGATTTTCTGCGCGAAGGATTCATAATGACGTTCAGCGTTGAAGACGGGTTTGACTGTATTGATGAAGCACTACAAGAAGCTAAAGCAACAATATTCAAGATACCGCAAGATCCTTTGGATCTGATTCACCCCGAATGGACTACTCAGCTGAGCCACGCACTGGAATGCTATAACGCGACTGCTGAAAAAGAAGACGAGGATCCACAAAATATTAATATCCTTGAAACTAAGGGTCACTGCGAGGTTGAGGGACCACAGATCGAGAACCCTGTTATAACCGCGCCACTGAAAACTAAACAGGGAAATAATGGAACAGACGTGGAGCCCAAATTCGCGAAGATTGGAGATTACTGGGATGATGCGATGGTAGACAAGGTCGCCGAATTGCTCTGCGAATATCAGGATTTGTTCCCTACCAATTTTACGGAGCTAAAGGGGATAATAGGAGACATGGGCATTATGAAGATCATGTTAAAATCCGACGTGAAGCCAATTAAGAAAAGACCTTACTGTCTTAATCCGAAGAATAAGGAGAAGGTCCGCTTAGAGTTAGACAAGATGCTCGCGGCAGGCATCATTGAGCCCATGGAAGAATCTAATTGGGTAAGCCCAATGGTGGTACAGGAAAAGAAGCATAAGGATGAAATAAGGATATGTGTAGATCTCAAGAAGTTGAATGACGCTTGCGTACATGATCCTTTCCTGACTCCATTCACTGATGAGGTATTGGATAATGTAGGTGGCGAGGAAGCGTACTCCTTCACTGATGGGTTATATGGGTACCATCAGATCAAAATCGCGCATGAGGATAGAAGCAAGATGACCTTCGTGACTGAATGGGGATGTTTTCAGTACACTATAATGCCTTTCGGATTGAAGAATGCACTTGTGATTTTTTCACGCTTAGTCATTGCTGCATTCGAATAATTCATTCATAAGTTTCTAGAGGTGTACTCTGATGACTGCACTATGTTTGGGTTGGTAAAACGCCATGTGGCAAGTTTGCGCCTGATGCTAGATACTTGTCGAAGATACCAAATTGCGCTCAACCTGAAGAAGTGTTTGTTTTGTGTTCCTTTTCGGACCTTGCTGGGTCATGTGGTTTGTAGACAGGGATTGATGGTAGATCCTACGAAGATCGCAATGATACTTAACTTGGAGGCACCGAGAAGTGTGAAATAGTTGCGCACAACTTTAGGACATATAGGGTATTACAGGAAGTTTATCAAGGGCTATGCCCAGATCACCGCGCCTATGGAGAAGTTTTTGAAAAAAGATGTCACGTTCTGTTGGAACGAGGACTGTAAGAAAATCTTAGATGTAGTGAAAGAGAAAATGGCCACCGTGCTGATTTTAGTCTTCCCGGATTGGAAGAAAGAGTTTCATGTACATGTAAACGCATCATGTATAACACTGGGAGTAGTACTGACATAGGCTGGGAGAGGAGAATTGGACCATCCTATAGCATTCGCAAGCAGGAGGTTATCCAAGGTTGAGAAGAACTATTCCACCACCGAGCGTGAAGGGTTAGCCATGGTATACGCGCTCCAGAAGTTTAGACACTATTTACTGGGTGGACATTTTAAGACGTATACAAATCATTCCGCGTTGAAATACTTGGTCAATAAGCCTATGTTGGGGGGGAGAATTTGTAAGTGGCTGTTATTGTTCCAGGAGTATGATTTTGAGGTTATTTTGAAGCCTGGACGACTGAACGTAGGACCAAACCATTTGTCGCGCATTGAAACAGGGGAAGAGCCCACTAATTTGGAGGAGGGATTGCCTGATACGCAACTATTTGCAGTGCGTGTCGCAGATGGTCACTTTGAAGATATCATACACTTCCTAACGACAAGAACCACCCCAGAAGGCTACACCGTCCAACAGAAGAAGGAGTTAGTGGTGCGGGCGACAGACTTTTTTATCATTGCCGGACATCTATACAAAATGGCGTCTAATGAAGTATTACGACGATATGTACAGGAATTTGAAAAAAGCAATATCCTCACGGACGCTCATGGGGGCGCCACGAGAGGGAATTATGTAGGAAGAGAAACCGCGCAGAAGATTATGTGCGCAGGGTTGTGTTGGCCAACTGTCCATCGGGATACAAAAGCTTACTGCAAGGTGTGTGATGTGTGTCAAAGGACTAGGAGGTCATCATAGAGAGATGAGTTGCCTCTGAACCCATAGATGATGTTACAACCTTTTGAGAAATGGGGGATAGATTTTGTGGAATCCATTTAGCCCCAAGGGAAGAAGACGAGAGCACATACATTATCATCGCCACTGAGTATTTGAATCGATGGGCGGAGGCACAAAATGTGAAGGACTTCACAGACGTAACTACTGCGAAGTTCCTCTTTGAGTACATACTTATGCAGTTTGGGTGTCCCAAGATTTTGATGAGTGATCGTAGTACGCACTTTCTGAACGAAACGATCAACACGCTAACAGAGGAATTTCAGGTATATCACGAGAAAAGTATGCCTTATCACCCACAGGCTAATGGGATGGTGGAAGCATTCAATAAGGTGTTGGAGAATGTGCTAACCAAGGTTTGCAACGTTCAACAAAGTGATTGGGACCTACGCATACCCGCAATACTATGGGCCTATCAGACAACATGCAAAAAAGTTGACTGGACAGACACCCTTTAGGCTTGTATATGGTGTTGAAGCAGTGATGCCCATGGAATACATTGTACCTAGTCTGCTTATAGCAGCACTCACGGGTATGACGGATCGCGGAGCGTTGGAAGAGAGGCTCGCGCAGCTTGCTGAGATTGAGGAAGAGAGATTTCTAGCTGGATTTCACCAACAAGTCCAAAAGAAATGCAAAAAAGCATGGCATAATCGGCACATTAAGTTGCGCACCTTTAAGGTAAATGATTTGGTTTTGTTATATGACGGTGAGTTTGATAAATTTTCAGGGAAATTTAGAATGCACTAGTTAGGGCCCTATCTCATTAAGGAGATTACTGACGGAGGAGTAGTTCAGTTGGTTAAATTGAATGGAGATCCCTTCCCAGGAAAGATGAATGGTAGCCGATTGAAGCCATACATCGGTGATCCGGCCAGGTGACTATATGAGGGTAGCATAGTCTTAGCGCTCCAGGCCGCTGAAAGGAGGCGCGGGACTATAAACTACATTGCCCGTGTTGGGGAACTGCGCGATTGGAGGATTTTATAGAGCAAGGAAGTGTCACAAGGTGTGTGACAATGCGAAGGGAGTGGTGCTACCTAGGGAGAAATCGCATAGGCCAGCCAGAAAGTGACTATTAAAGTCACTATTCATGATTTGATAGTAGAAATGTGGCCAAATGGAGTGGGTAGCTGAAATTTAAGACAACCTTTGTGGGTAAGATCCTTGAAAATATGCTTCCAATCCAGCATTAATGAACCGAATGTGGGGGGAGTAGTTGGATTTGAATTCAAAATTCCCTATAAATTACAGGGGGCTGCCCTACGAAAAGCACTTGGCATTTTGAGAATTGAGTTGTTGAGCTCTCAAGTGCACATGAACCGTGAATTCTTTGAAGCTCTGATAGAGAGTTCGGCGTTTGAGCAATTACCAAAGGAGACACCTGGAAAAGCTATGGACACCGAAGTAGTGACAGTCGAGGGGGTTGTGCTGGAGGTTGTTAGGAAGGCAGAAGGACCTGCTCCAGAGGTTGCAGAAGTATTAGTTGAAGTTCCCAAATCACCACGGACGCCTAGACCGAAGGCAACCCCAACCTAGGAGAGTGCGAAGGACAAAAAGGGCAAGCAGGCTGCAATATCGGTGCGCACATCGTCACGAAGAAATCCACTGAAGGACAAGCCCACTGCATAGGAAAAAAGCCATTAACCTGGAGCCGGAGGAGGAAGAAATTGAAGACATCCCGATGGATAATGAGGATTTGGGGGTAGAAGTGGAGGAAGTTGAAGTTCAGGGTGTTGACCCTATCAGTAAGTTGCCTGAGTACGTCCCTCCGCGCAAGGGCAAGACCAAGGTGCCAAAGGACATTGACGAGAGCAAGGTCCCCTTGCAAACCCCTCTGTTGCCGGCTGAGATTGTCTTTGAAGGACCGTGCTTGGGGCGGGTTCCTCTGTTAAAATTGGAAAATTGGGACTTAGTCGACCATGAGAAGTTCCCGTACTTAGCGACAGAGCAGCTAATGCGCTGCATTATCGACACGACCACCGGGATGACTGTATTGGAACTATGGAAGTGGCTCAGGGGAGTAGACAAGGCAGGTATGCTCAACCTGCTATGGGTGCCGCACTACAACCACACCCCATTACAGCATTGGTCATCAAGCCACTGCTATTCTTGGTGCACGATGGGGTGTCTATGGTTAGAGGAGCCCATACCCATCAATGACAGATTGATCCATAGGATCACACGACTGCCCTACATAGGAGAAAATCCAGCCATGATGTTTGGCAGAAAAGGTGGCGAGCAGGCCCTCGCGGAGGCCATGAAGGAGAAATTCAAGCTCGTGAAGAAGCCGCGAGGCTATGCTATCTCGAGTATCTGCGACCCTGGAGTCAAGGTGGCCACATAAATTTTGGCAGGAAAAGTTATGAGAGAGTTTCGCGCAGATGAAGTGCCAGCACCAGTCGTTGCTCTTGCAGCCCAATGCGGTGAAGAGTCGAGTTCAATTGGGCGCACTATCTTTGCGGTGAGTTCCTTGCGAACTGTTGCGAGACACAAGAGCTTAACAAGAATTTCCACTATGCGTGGCTCTTGCTATCTATTGTGCTGGTAGCTTGGGAGCTGCCGGAAGACAATCTATTAGCAGCTTGGGAGTTGTCGTAAGACAATCTATTAGGAGCTTGGGAGCTGCCCTACAACGAGACTCTGCCATCGCCGTCGTGACCGAGGTAACCGACTAAAACAAGAGTATAGTTTAGGTCGTAGAGGAGGCATGTCGAATGGTCCTGGATTTGGCCATTCCTGAGGAAGAACCGGTCAAGGTGCACGTTTGCAAGCTTGCTACAGGGGTGCACGACACTCACACAGAGATGGCTAGGGTTCAGTTGGAGCTGAACTTACAGATTATAGAATTACAGTTGAAGGCCCAGCCTTCAACTCCGCCAGAAGTAAAGGAGCAACGTGCAACCACTGTCACATAGGCGATAGCGGTGGTAGACAGTGTAGTAGCAAATTGCACACAACTTTTTGAACAATCGCTCGAGGTCATGACGAGCCTGCAGGAGGACCCTAATGTACAACGATTGGAGACAAAAACGCGAGAATTGCAGCAACATTATGATGAATTAAAAGGTACCGCGCCAACTATCACTCTCATGCAGAGACTGGAAAAACTGCAGGAGGCCAAGCAGTTGAAAGAACAGGTAGATGCAACGCAACACAAGGAGGCAGTGCTGAGGCATGCTTGAAGCCCTAGTTGGATGAGTCTTATTCGGTCACGACCTCTATTGAAGGAAAGATTGCGAATATGAAAGAAACTCAGCAGAAGCTTCAGGTCGACAGTTCAGGACCAGCGACCGAGTAGTTGGTTGAAGAAGCGAAGCAGGCGGTCGCACAGTGCACTGCTGAGATTGCGGTCATACAGGTTGAGCTGGAAGGTCTTCACGCCGAGATCTCTGCACCTGCAGAGTGACTTGAGGGTGAGTCACCATGTTTGTGTTGGGGGTTTGTTGGGAACGGGTTCCCTCAAGGACAGTTTTGGGGCTAAAAGCCCATGTTTTGGGACAAATTTTGTAATAAAGTTGTAGAGTCTCTGCATTTTGTGGTCGCAGAGCACGAAGGTGTCTAGAGTCACAAAGGGTTGTCTGCCCTTATTTTGCAAAGTGTAAAGTTGGCTGTAAAGATCCACCCATGGTCCATGGACCATGGGATTGTATAAAACGGAGCTAAGTAAGTAAGCTCTATGTAGTCTTTAGCAGATAGCAAAGAAGAATGAAGTGACGAGTCTTGGTAGAGAAGTTTAAGTTTTCGGGTCTTAGCATAGGTAGAGGCTCTGCAACTGAGTGCGCAGAGGCCTACGGTAGAACTCTGCAACTGAGTGCACGGACCCCTGCAGTTGTGTGTGCAGGGCGGATAGAGTCTGTATTAAACTGAAGATATCAATAAGGAGAAGTGTTCGACAAATTCTGTGTATTTATTTCCTATTACTACATCTGGTTATAATGCATTTTTGGTTTAATTTACAATGTTTATGTAATGGGCAAATATATGTGATTATATTGGTTAAATGAACGCAAGTAAGAATATCAGATTACGCGGCGCTAACTATGATTGTTTAGTAAGATAAGTAAAACACTTAAGATAACTTGGGAATCTATACAAAACATTGTCATTACAGCGCGAAAGTACCTAGATCGTAGGTTAAGGCTGCGCAAAGGTCAATCATACGCCATCGCGGAGGTACTGAAGGGTGGAATAAAGGGATAGACTGACAGAGCCCTAAAGCTTAGTGCCTTGCGCGAAATTAGGAACAGAGGGTATAAACGGACATCATGACCATCTTAGGGTGCGGAAACTTGGTTCTAGCATCCCCCCATACTGCTTTAGGTGAGACTTCGGCCCGTGCTCCGCAGGCTGATGCAGAAAGGGCCAGTAGTGTAGGATTTGTTTGGCTAACTACTGCTGAACCTGGGTGAGGCCCCACATAGCCAACACATGGTGTTGTCTAGACATTCCTTCTCGCTTGTTTCTCTCATATCCTTCCAAATCACCTCCATTGAAACTTCATTGCGTGTACAAACTATCCCCGATGTGATATTAAGGTTGTTGTCGATCGAGCCCTTTTCCCAATCTTTACAAGCGAGGTTGATCATCCAAATGTTCCACATGTTTGCAGATGAGCTAGGGGCTTTCTAAATTATTTGCATCAGTTGTTGTTGAACGCCATTTTGAAGGTTCTAGGATTGATGCCATGAAACTTTTATAATGCCAGCCACTCTTCTGGTGAACTCTCTCATTGTCGATCACTTGATTATGATCCATATGCCCCACCATATTAATGAATCTCAAGGTCACGGTAATGGATTGTATTTTGTTATCCCTTCTTTGAATTCCAACATGCCCTAATTCAAATTAACACCTTTATTAGCTAATATATCTGCTTTGACATTCAAATGTCTTTTAACATGGTAAAATTCTATTGTTTCAAAGCTCCTCAATTGAGTTGTGATTCTCTACGATATAGGAGAGTTGTGGATGCTGCATTTTCCTTGAAGCTTGTTCACTTGTTGAATGACAATCATGGAATCCCCAAAGACCAACAATTTGGGAATTTTTATTGCTATTCCTATTTCTAACCCATGCTAGAAAGCTAGATATTTTTCCTAGTTAATGGTGGCATAACTCAAAGCCCAGGCATATTGTATCTCCCTTTGGTCGTCGGGGTGAAAGATAACCCCTCCCATTCCTACCACCCCGAGAAACCTATATTGATATTATCCAACTTATTGATATAAAACATTATTTTGAAAGTATAATGTAACTTAATTTCTTATAATATATAGAAATATTTTGTAAATGTAATTTCCATAAAGCCATACAATCTATTGGTATTGAAAATAATTAAGCCTGTTAAATACATTTAACTAAAATTTATGACAGAACAAAAAACATTATTTAAAATTAAGAAACTATTTAACTAATGACCGAATAAAAAAGCATTATTTGAAATTAAGAAACTATCTGAGTAAATAAAATTTCAATAAAAATTAAATGTATGCTATCTTAACAAGATTTCTCTATATGAAATGTGTTATGACATGTATGTATGGGGAATTATGTAGTTTACAACCAGGATCCCAATATGTATGGGGGATTATGTAGTTTACAACCAGGATCCCAATATGTATGGGGGATTATGTGGTTTACAACCAGGATCCCAACTTGTATTAGGTTCCCTACCTGTTTAATTGATTTTGGATGAAGCAGTGCATGCAAAACGGCCATGAGAAAGTAGCATAAAGATCCCACTGGTTCCTTTTGTTAAACAATCAATCCATCCTGGTTTTGACAGTATATGGAACTCAATTTTTTTATGTCAGTTGTGCCCGTCCATATCAAAGACTGAGGTGCATAATAAATAATGAAGATTCTAGCTTCAAACCAGTTTTAATCACCATAATAATTATTACAAGGTATGATCAAATATGGGAATAAGTATTAAGGTTTGATCCTTTATTCACATCATTAATAAAAAACAAGGCTCTGTTGTGGTCATTTAATTATTTAACTAGGCAATACTAAACCTCAGGTTTGCACTGTAAAGGATACAAAAGTCATTCCTCACTAATAACTGATGGCATTTGTTAACCTTTATGGCTTATGTCATTTCAGAAGTCTCGTGAGATGTTTTTGTCAAAAGAGCCTTACAGTTAAGTTTCATTATTGACAAATCCACATGAACATATGTTTAGATAATGATTACCTGATGAATCAGTCACAGCTTTCCCTTAAACAACCACATGGATAAGATCTTTTTGTTATTATTCCGTGTTGGGCAAGGCCCTTCCTCGTACAAGCAGACTTCCAAACTATCATGTAGAAAAACAACTCTCTGAGATGGGTTTGTGTTTCAGAGTACATTGTCCATCTTCTCAGATTTACTCAATCACCTAGTACCAACCATTCCAGTTGAATTCAGAACACTCAAAACCTAAACGGAAAAAGAAACCTAAAACCAATCCCAGAACAGCAAATGCTCAATGATGGCAAATTCTTCTTGGGGGATGTACTAAATTTTATATTAAATTTGCAGCCTTGATCCATATTGCTCAATCTAAATTTCAAAGGCGTGTTTCAGCAAACTGCAATAGGCTAGGAATTTGTAGCTCCATAGTTTTCATAAACTAAATGAGGACAAAGATAGACAGCCACACATCTCTTGCTTCCCTAACCCAATTAGAAAAATAAAGAATTTCAATCAAATCTCAAATTTAGCCTTACTCTGATAACCCAAAATGCAATTTGATTAACTTGTATGCCAGTTCTTGAATTTAAAGTTTACTTTAACAAACCAATAACTAAGATTGTTGACAAAGTGATTGATTTCACCACTGTTTTGTATTCAAACTATCAATCATAACCCAGCACTATGCAGATTGAAACATAAGGCAAAGTCTCCATGATGATTGAATACACACTGAAAATATCAAACACAGTTATATATTGGGTTCTCTGTTATGGAGCCATCAAATTATACTCTTTACCATTAATACCCTGAGTGAACAGAATTCAAGCTACTTTGTTTGCCATTGACAGAATTTCTTAATAAAATATATCATATTTACTATTAATATCCTTAAACCTGAGTGAAATTAATTCAAGTTTTGTTTCTCCTTAACAGAATCTCTTAATAAAATATATGGGAATTAGTTATGCAAAATTTTAACACTTTATATTACTTTGTTAACTACTAATTTGTACGGATCATAGGGTAAAATTAAGTTAGTTTGAAAATTTATTATAGTTTAGTTGTTAAATTAATAATGGAGATAATTAGATAACCATTCAACATTATATTCTGTAATCATTAAATTTTCTGTGTTTGCAGATTTGGGTTCTTTAGTTTTCCAAATTCAAAAATTTAATGTGTTTGTAACAAAATTTGAAATGTTCCATCTTTGAAATTCACTATATTACTACAAAAATTTAAAACTACTGAACTTTTTGTTTTGTCTTCAATTTTTTTTTTTTTTAATGAGATATCAGATTCTGCATGTTCCAATGGTTCTGCAACAAATCCAATAAGCAGAATAATTATCACAAGTTCAATCCCTATGGATTCAATGGAATACATCAGGACAATTAGAGGATGTAACTATTGAAGGGTTAAACTTGAATTCTATAGCTTGGAGTTTGTCAATATTTGGATTATAATGCTAATAGATTAAAAATATCTCACTTTAAAAGGATTTTAACAATAGTTGTATATGTTGTGCTTGAAAGTCTTAGCTTTTTGGTGTAAAACATGTTTTTTGATATTATATATAATATTCAAAATTAATATTAAATATATATAGGAATTTTAATGTAATTTAAATAAAAAGTAAGGCATCAATTAAGTTGATTAATAAGTTATATATTTGTAATACTTTAGCTTTTAATTCCCTTACAAATATTGTACTTAATTATGTTAATGGTCCCTATGGGAATGTGATTGTAAAAGGGTTAAAGGACTTGGAATAAAATTTTTAATGATATTTTAATGTAAAATGCCAAACAATTGATGAAGAGGTGCATCTTTGGTATGAACCATGAGAAGCCACGAGAGAGAGAAAATAGCAAGGGGGTATGATAGCAAACCTAGCCATGGAAATAATCCCTTCCAATAATTGATTTGTTGAGCTAAATATTTAGAATATTCAAGATTGTCAACTTTCCCAAGAAACTATCTAATGTAAAGGATGTGGTAGTTCAATTACCAACTTCTATAATTATGAAGATAGTTGGGTTGTACCCAATTGTCTCATCCAAGGGATGCAAAAAGTACATACATAAACTTCTAGGGATCTAACTAGAAGCTTATGATCTAACTACAAATTGGCATATCAGGCATGAAACCAAGGAGAGAAGAAACCTAGGGAAGAACATGGGGAGGCTCTCAGGGGTGAATGGAAAATTTTGTGTATCCATGGTTGGAGGGCAAAAGAAGCTCTTGAGATATGGAAACACAGTGGGAGATCATATAGATCCTATCTTGGTCTAAGAAAACTGAGTGCAAGTGTCCCAAAACAGTAACTATTATGTAAAGTTGTATTCTAGGTGCTTGATGGACGGGGCATTGAAACACCAAGAGAGGAAGTTATTGAGGGATCAATGAAGCAATAAAGAGGCTCCTTTGTGTTGTGCAAGACAACTAAGAAAACAACCATGGTTAAGTGTGTGTTCATAACTCATCATGGTTTGATGGGAACTTGTTGGTTTTATGTGGATGAAGGAAAATGACCTTCATCCTTACACCACTAATATCCTAAGAGAAAAAGTTGCTTTAGACACTTGAGACACCCTGTTTCAATTGATGATGTTGTTTTAATTCCCTAAGTGGATGAAGTTGGTACGCAAGTGAAGTGGTTCATTGTCCTTAACTAAATTAAATTTGATAGCTGGTGGGTGAAGGTGGTGCAACCTTGTTACACCTTGTTTCAATTGATAGCATTGGTTTGTTTGCTCTAAATCGCTTCTCCTCAAGCTCCATAATCTAGCTCGAGGGTGACTAGTACAAGAAAGGCTTTGCTGCAATGTGTCTACGGTCGGGTGGAGAGTTAGAGTCCCACTCTTAGTTGCTAGATCTCTTATAAGTATACTCTTATGTCTTTGTGTATGCAGTTATCATGTATCTAATTATTGTGTTGAATTAATGTCATATTAATACTAAGGAGTGTTGTATCTTTCATGAATGAGGAATGTGGACATCTTATGTGAAGATTTTAAAGAAATGGCTCATTTCCTATGCATATTTATGGGCTTGAAATTAGCCTAAGTTGCCTGAGTTTGAAAAGATAGGTAATTTTTTCATAAGCCGAGCAACCAGGTGCTACGTCCAAGGGCAGAAGAGGGGGTAATCGGGACCATCAGATGGACCTCGAAAGATTGACCTTGGCATTTCAAATTGGAAGCATGCCCAACTTTGTCAGGATGTAAACATCAGGATAGCATGGTAAGGTGATTTTGATAGTTTGTCCATATGTGTTATAACGTAAATTGTATGTTTAACTAGAGCATGAAGGGTCTGGCCAAGGGTGATATGACAATAATCGACATTGAAGGAAAGGGTAGCATTGATGCAAGGTGGGGACTCGAGGCAGTGTATGTCATCACAACATTATTTCCCAATAGGTATCCCTTAGAGCTGGGTACCAAAGTCTCGGGATTTTATCTTCGAGCGGACGTGACGTAATGGGCCAACAATTATGCCATGATGGAGCAGGGGGGAGGTATTGTGTCATATGTCTACGCCACCTTGGAGGTTGAATGGAGGGTAGGTCACCCCAATAGTCGATTGTATTGCAAGCAAGGTAATGGTCGGGATGATGTGGTGGAATGGAGCCCATGCGCACAACCATAACAAGTTGTGAGGTGATACGTAGAGGTGGGGTCCGCGAAGGGTCCACGTAACCCCGACGCCTCCACCCGAATGAGTTCACTGGGGGATGAGTTGAATCTTGTTGAGATTTTATTGTTGAGGTTAGGTGGCTAAGGAGGGGCCCGCACTTGCTTAACCTGTGTATGTCTATGTATAAATGTTCATTTGTTTCGAAGGGTTATGACATATGAGTGAGTCGGCAGCTGGGGCAAATCTTTCGCGTGGGTGGTGTTGTGGCCATAAAGGGCTCATGCATGTGTGTGTATATATATATATATATCTATATATATATTATGTGTGTTATATGTTAGGCCTTGCAAAAGAAGTTTAATGAGTATGACTGGGTCAACAACTAATCTATGCAACACTGGTCATGAATGGGTCGACAACTGCGATGTGGCCTATGATGTGCATAGCCACGTGGGCGCTTAAGGCAGGCCTAAAGATGTGGCACAGTCTAATTAGCCAAGACTTTACTCGGTCACATATCTTTTGATCCAGGAACCAGATTGGGGCAACTTTTATATCATTGGAAAGGTCTCAATGAGACGAACCCAAGGATGTCACCTGTTTTAGGTTTTGAGAAATTCAAAAAATTTAGACCCCATTTCCATAACTGGACTTTGGGGGATGGGTTAGCTTAGTAACTACATCCTTTTAATCTTAGCAGGGCCTAGGGATAGTAGGGGGTATGTTACAACAAAAATGTACCCTTCACTCAAACCAAAATCATTGATCAAGCACGTTAAGCTTTTTCTACTATATTTTAAGACTTGGATTAGGCAGTTTGATCAAAATAGAGCACTGTCAATTGATGTGCCTAGAGAAGTGAGGTAGAGGCAAAGGTTAGACAAGAAGAAAAAGATGAACGATGATACCAATGATGAGAATCCCAATATAAGCGATGGTGGAACATGAATGGTGATGCTACCCCACAACTACAACATTTGGCAACATGGGTGCTTTCACAATTGGTGAACACTTTTTCTGTAGAGAGGTGTTTACCAACTAGCTCAATTTATTGTTTTGGACTTTTCAATCTTCATATTTCAGTGTGTAGATGGCCTACTTTGTAAACATAACTATTTGGTCATGTTATTGTCGATAGTTGCTAGATAATAGTCTACTTTCTATTATATGGCTTAAAAAATTGTATGTTTGTTCGTAATTGATAGAATCTAGATTCTAAATGGTTGATGCCGAATGATTAATCATTAATGTGCTATGGATGCCATTTTAATCTTCGTTGATATACAAATATGCATGTTTTCGTATATTTTGTAACTAATTTGGCATTTTAAATGTAGTTTTGAGTATAAATCCAATGTCTGACACACAAACACCCGCAAAACAGTCTGTGCCCATGGATCTTTTGAAAATGACGCTCTTGACACTCATGCTCTAAAAAATGCTACCACTTTTCTCTCATTCCATGCAAACTTGCTCCACCTTTAATCATTGAGTGAGAGACTTCCACTTAAGGGCTTTAGTACTTTCTTATGCTGACTTTTGCATGTACTAGGTCATGTTTATTTCACCCACGATGTTCATGAGTATGTCTTCAATGCCTCCAACGTTTGACGAAATTGCATCCTAACAATAAGTGGTTCGAGTATTGGAAATTTTTGCTTGATATCTTATAAATCTAACCAAACTTTAGTATCCTTATAACTCCCACTTATTAGTTTCCAAAATGCCATCTCATTGGAATGGCTCCACAAATACTCTAGGAGACTAGGGGTGCATGACTTTTGCACTCAAAAATTTATGATGGGTTTCCTTAGGGATATTGTTTTCCTTACTAATAGTGCATAAAAATGATCAAATGAAGCTATATGATAAAGATTCATATTTGTTGCATTAATTATCTTTATAAAAAGAGCTTTGTCCCCTTCCAGTATTTAGTCTCTTCCTTACTTGAACACTCCAATTCAATGAGAAGTAAAGGATTGACGCTCAAGGCAATGGCCTCCTCCACTCTTGGGTTCCTCTAAATGAAATGTTTTGTCATCCCAATTTGAGGAGTACATTATAGAGATTACCATATAAATCTCTTGAACGTTTGTATTCGCTTGTACTAGTCAGAAACAATTTTATCTTCCAACTATAAATTTTAAAATATGACTCCTCCTCACTGTTATCACATAATTTTGCATTTTTGTTTTGTCATCTTGACACAAATTTTACTAATATAAATCAACCTCTTTCAGTAAAAAAAAATCACCTTTTTAAAAAGAACTTATTCAGGTTTGTTGGCTTTGAGCGAACATAGAAATAAAATTTCAGAGAACATAAAAGAAATCAAGGCCAAGGTGGCACTATTATTTTGAGTTCATCAATTTGTTGTATTATGTTATTTCCCTCTCTGAGAGATGGCATCCTTGGAACAATGTTGACAAAATACTTCATTAATATGACAAAAAATTGTTCATTTTTAAAGCAATCACCATAAATGTAAAATGTTTATGACATAAGGGAAACATTATTATAAAACAATTAATTTGGCATACGACACTAATAAATACCTTTAACTTTATAATATAATTTTAACTATGGACTTTAAGTCGTATATTTACAATTACAGTTATCAAAATTGTTTTCTTATTTAAAAGTATTATTGTCAAATTTTAACATAATTTTTTTTTAATAGGATTTTCAATTTTGACATTAAAATTGTCAATCCAAAATATCTTAATTTATCCAAGTCACTTAAATTAGATTTAATTAATAAACATTACCAGTGTTGCACGTAGATAAATGTAATATATCTTAAAGAATTTTATAGAAACATATATTAATATTTTTTGAAGGAAACAATTGAAGCTTTAGATTATAAATGGAATCTGATTACAAGGCCAGTACCTTACATATTCATATTCAGTTGTTTCTTCTTCTTCTTCTTAAAAGTACTTACATTTCCAATAAGTCTCTCTCTCTCTCTCTCCTCTAAAAAAAACACCTAAATACAAAATGTATATGCAATACATATACTTGCAAAAAACATACTAAGAAGCCTACTTTGATGGCCCAGCCAGGTCACTTACCTTTTCTCTGGTTGTGCTTGAGCGAGCACACCTTGCTAACCCATGCTCCTAGTGTATTCGATGCCCTCAACCACATCATTTGCTCCCTTGTTCCTGTCTGATTCCAGCTTCTTCAGCCTCAAATCCAAAATTTTCACCTTTGCTTCCAGAATTGCTTGGAGTTTCTAATATTTTTATTGCAGTGTTTCACGTTTTTGGTCTAGCAATGCGAATTGTGCTTGCTTCTCCTTTGCCTATTCAACAAAGATAGAATGTCCTCCATGTTTTTAGTTAAGTGGTCCAGGTGATGATTCATTTTCTCATACTCCTTGAACAGAAGTGTTTGCATATCTCTCTCCATTCTTCTACCTATCCCAAGCTCTGCTAACACAACTATTTCTCCTGGCAGTCTATTGGCATCTCCTTAGCTATGCCATTGTGACTGAAAACTACCCCTTATATAAAATAAACAGTTTGGAGCTTTGTCTCTCCTCGACCAAGGTATCCATTTAATGCCAATCAAGATTAGGATTATTGCAATTCATGGTGTCGTCTAGACATTCCTCCTCTCTTGTTTCTTTGATATCCTTCCAAATCACCTCCATTAAAACTTCACTCCGCTTACAAACTATCCCTGACGCAATATTAAGGTTGACATCAATCGAGCCCTTTTTACAATCTTTACAAGCAAGGTTGATCGTCCAAATGTTCCACATATTCGTGCTTTGTACCTACGACAAACAATTGTGGATGACCTGAGGACTTTCCAAAGCATTTGCATCGGTTGTTGCAGGTCGACATTTTGAAGGTTATAATATTGATGCCATGAAACTTTTATAATGCCAGCCAATATTTTGGTGAACTCTCTCACCACTAATCACCTGATTATGATCCATATGCCCTACCATATTAATGAAGCTCAAGGCCATGGTAATGGATTATATTTTGTTATACCTTCCATGAATCCCAACATGCCCTGATTCAAACTAACACCTTTATTAGCTAATATATTTGCTTTGACATTCAAATGTCTTTTAACATGGTAAAACTCTATTGTTTCAAAGCTCCTCAATTGAGTTGTGATTCTTTGCAATATAGGAGAGTTGTGGATGTTTCATTTTCCTTCAAGCTTGTTCACTTGTTGAATGACAATCATGGAATCCTCGAAGACCAACAATATAGGAATTTTTATTACTATGCTTATTTCTAACCCTTCCCACAAAGCCAGATGTTTTTCCTGGTTATTGGTGGCATAACCAAACCCTGTTGAAAATTCCTTAGGGCAGCTTAGTTAGGGCTTATTTAAATTTGATTTTTCTTATCTTGGCAATTTCTTGTGATTTTTTATTACTTCTTCTTTCTTTATTATCATATACTTATCATCAAGACAATTGACACAACTATGAAGATCACAAATGCAACAAAAGAGCACAAGATGTAGGCACATAGCCAGGGCAAAACCCCTCTCCTAGGGGAAAAACCCATAAATTCTTCTTCTCTTCTTTAGAATCAAATCAAATGAGACAACCTAGACCTTTTGACCAAGACAAAGGCTTTCGTCCATCCAGCAAGCTAGCCTCCCATGAAGAAGTCAAACTTTCAAATATCAAGTCAAGGAAAAACATCATGTCAACTAGGATTTTGGCCCCTCTCTCCCTTATGCAATTTTTGGTCTCCTAACTCAGTCCTACACTTTTCAGCCTATAACACTTCAGTAAATTCACATGTGTGGCAGAGAATAACACATTTCAAACCTTCTAAACTCCTTCGCTTGGCTTCCTTCTTTCCATAGAATAGGCTCTCCTTCTTGTATTTCGCACTTCCTTTTTGCTTATGGTTGCAAATTGAATGTCATGTATGTATCTCTTTCTCAATAGGTTGAATGAATGAGTATATATAGTAGTCTGAAGCTTCTCTTTGAGGCCGATTTGGTGGAGGTGGATTATATGACCCATTTACATCAAAATAATTTAATAAATTTTCTTTTTTGACATGCAAAGTCCAAGAAGGGTCTACTATATGATGACAAAGACTATGACTCATGACATAAACCCTAGAAGCCTTCAATGGACGCTTTGACCTAGAAACAAAATAAACAAAGCATGAAACCCATTCTTATAAATAATATTCTTTTACAAATAATTTTCTTTTTACTTTCTTTTGACAAATACATTACATCATGACTCAAATGCAATTATGAAGACCAAAAGTAGTTACATTCCTCATCATAACCCAAGCTTATTGTATCTCCTTTTGGTCGTCGGGGCAAAAGATGACCCCTCCTATTCCTACCACCCTGAGAAACCTGTATTAATATTATTCTATTATTTCTGCCAACTTATCGATATAAAACTTTATTTTGAAGGTATAAAGTAACTTAATTTCTTATAGTATATAAGATTTTATAAGTGTACTTTCTACTAAGCCATAGATTGAAAGCCATACAATCTGTTGGTATTGAAAATAATTATGTCTATTAAACACATTTCACTAAAATTTATGACAAAATAAAAAAAACATTGCTTGAAATTAAGAAACTATCTCAGAGTAAATAAAATTCCAATATAAGTTAAATTTATGCTATCTTAACAAGATTTCTCTATATTGATGATTAATGACAAAATGTATTATCACATGTATGTATTAGGGATTATGTAGTTTACAACCAGAATCCCAACTTGTATTAGGTTCCATACCTGTTTAAATGATTTTGGATGAAGCAGTACATGCAAAAAGGCCATGAGAAAGTAGCATAAAGATTCCATTGGGTCCTTTTGTTAAACAATTAGTCCATCCTGGTTTTGATCCTTTATTCACGTCATTAATTAAAAAGAAGGCTCTGTTGTGGTCATTTAATTAGGCAATACTAAACCTCAGGTTTGCACTCTAAAGGATACAAATGTCATCCCTTACTAATAACTAATGGCATTTGTTAAGCTTTATGGCTTATGTCATTTCAGAAGTCCCATGAGATGTTTTTGTCAAAAGAGCCTTACAGTTAAGTTTCATTATTGACAAGTCCACATGAACATATGTTTAGATAATGATTACCTGGTGAATCAGTCACAGCCTTACCTTAAACAACCACAGGGATAAGATCTTTTTGTTATTATTTCGTGTTCGGCAAGGACCTTCCTCATACATCCAGACTTCCAAACTACCATGTAGAAAAACAACTCTCTGAGATGGGTTTGTGTTTCAGGGTACATTGTCCATCTTCTCAGATTCACTCAATCACCCAGTACCAGCCATTCTAGTTGAATTCAGAACACTGAAACCCAAATGGAAAAAAAAAACCTTGAACCAATTCCAGAACTGCAAATGCTCAATGATGGCAAACTTGGGTGATGTCCTAAATTTTATATTAAATTTACAACCTTGATCCATATTGCTCAATCTAAATTTCAAAGGTGTGTTTCAGCAATCTGCAATAGGCTAGAACGCAATGCATGGACACAAGTCACCACATGGCTCAATATGTGGACACTCATTATGATCTTAATGCGAGTCAATCAACAAGCCCTCTCCACCACATTCACACACTCACAAAGCTCACCACCCAGACTTCCAAACTACCATGTAGAAAAACAACTCTCTGAGATGGGTTTGTGTTTCAGGGTACATTGTCCATCTTCTCAAATTCACTCAATCACCCAGTACCAGCCATTCTAGTTGAATTCAGAACACTGAAACCCAAATGGAAAAAGAAACCTTGAACGAATTACAGAACTGCAAATGCTCAATGATGGCAAATTCTTCTTGGGTGATGTCCTAAATTTAATATTAAATTTACAACCTTGATCCATATTGCTCAATCTAAATTTCAAAGGTGTGTTTCAGCAATCTGCAATAGGCTGGCACTTTGTAGCTTCAGAGTTTTCATAAACTAAATGAGGACTAAGATAGACAACTACACATCTCTTGCTTCCCTAACCCAATTTAGCCTTACTCTGATAACCGAAAAAGCAATTTGATTAACTTGTATGCGAGTTCTTGAATTTAAAGTTTACTTTAACCAACCAATAGCTAAGATTGTTGACAAAGTAATTGATTTCACCATTTATATTCAAACTATTAATCGTAACCCAGCACTATGCAGATTGAAACATAAGGCAAAGTCTCCATGATGATTGAATACACACTGAAAATATCAAACACAGTTATATATTGGGTTCTCTGTTATGGAGATTGCAGATGCTAGGCTGATGAGTTTATAGAGGCATTAATTCACAGGGCAGTCATGGAAAATATGAACATCACAAGGGAATTGTTTGGGGGTGCACTGATTTAGCATGTAAAACAAGGCCACTTGCCATGTCGTAGGGCCGACCAGCGGCTGACCCTTAATCAAGTGGCCAAGTCGTGTAGGGGGGGTCCCAGAAGTAACAGTGTTCGATGTTCCACGTTTTTAGTATGGTTGTTTTCCCTTGAAGAAGATTGCGAAGAGCTGGACTTAAAGGGCTGCCAGGTCGCAAGACCGGCAAGCGTGAGCTGGGCCATTTTCCACAAAACAACTCGAAGGCTTGTTCAAAATTGACTTGCATGCTGGAAGTGGCATCAATGACTTGGTGGCCATTTTCATCAATTTCTTGGTGTACATATCTGCAACTTCTTATTCTTGCGGAGTTTATGCATTTTTCGAGTTAACCACCAAAATTTTGCAGATCCCAATTCCAGATTTTTTTGGTGGTAAAAATAGGAATTCTATATTTACATGATATTGATGGAAGCACTCCACAATTAATTCAAGGGCCTCCTCGTTTTCTGTATCCATTTTCTCGTATTTCCTTGTGAACCTGTAAATGTAAATCTTTGAATCTTATTAGCATGACCATGCCCTGCCACAGTTAAATGCACAACCAATAAAGGAAAGGAAAATGAGGAGATGATGACACAATGAATCAAGAGATATGTGAATTTTTTGGCTGGCCAGTAAGAACTGAAAATATGTTCATCTATTGAATAATGGAAGCACATGAGAGCTCCACTCTCTGCGAGAGAAAAAATGGAAGAGATCAAGGAAAAGTTTTATAAACTGAAACGAAAAATGATATATTGAGGAATGTGGAAACTAAGATATGATAGAAAACTTAGCCATGGAAATAATCCCTTCCAATAATTTATTGGTTGAGCTAAATACTTAGAATATCCATCTAATGGGAAGGTTGTGGTAGTTGATCTACCAACTTCTATAGTTGTGTAGGTAGTTGGGTTGTATCCAATTGTCTCATCCAAGGGATGGGAAAAGTACATATATAAACTTCTAATGATCTAACTAGAAGCTTCTGATCTAACCACAAATTGGCATATTAGACATGAAACCAAGGAGAGAAGAAACCTAGGGAAGAACACGGATGAATGGAAAATTTTGTGTGTTCAAGATTGGAGAGCAAAATAAGCTCTCGAGATCTGGAAACATAGTGGGAGATCATATAGATCCTATCTTGGTCTAAGAAAACGAAGTGCAAGTGTCCCAAAACCGGAGCTATTATGTAAATTTGTATTCTAGGTGCTTGATGGACAAGGCACTGAAACGCCAAGAGAGGAACCTATAGAGGGATTGATGAAGCAATAAAGGGGCCCCTTTGTGTTATGCAAGACAACTAAGAAAACAACTGTGGTTAAGTGTGTGTTTATAATGCATCGTGGTTTGATGGGAACTTCTTGGTTTTATGTGGATGAAGGAAAATGGTCGTCATCCTTACACCACTGGTATCCTAAGAGAAAAAGTCGCTTTCTGTGTGTTTACTGTGTAGGATGGTTGAGAAAATACCCATAACATTTGGGAAGGCTCTAGGATTAAGGAGATTTTAAGAGCGCTGTTGAGTTTGAATTTGTAGAAAATCTGTGTAGGTTAACCTGATAATGCAATATAAATAAAAGCAGAATACTATAACCTACTTCTAGTATCAATTTGCGGAAGCTTAAAGATCAAGCTGAACAATATAACCAGAAGAAAAAGAATCAATCGCACAATACACATGAAAATACTTTGGGGAAAGCCTCAACTAAAAACGCCACACTATTGTATTATCATAAAGGGTGGAAATACATAGGAATTATACAAAGTCTTAGCTCTCACAGCTAGCCACCTCTCGGCACAATCCTCATAGATGCTCATAGGCAATCTTGGCTTCTCTCCAGCCTTCCTCTCTGCCCTTCAAGCTCTTATTCCCTTGCGCTGTTCCTTGTGGATGATTTGCCTTCAACCAAGTGGAAAATCCATTTACCAAGTGGATGATCTCCTCCAAAATTGCACAATCCTCAAGGATAAATCCTTGACTGCATGCATGAGTTTTCTCTTTGAGAAAACACATGCCACTGATAGTACACTGTCCTTGACTTTAATCTCAACTGGGTCTTTCTCATAATAGACATGCATGAGTTTCTAATGAGTGAATCTTCAATTAACTGGAGTAGCACTAGTTGAGTACATGCATGCATCAACTGACTGTTAACTCACTATTAGTTCCTTAAACAGTTTGGAACTAATTTAACTGCACTTAACTCAGTTTACTGAGTTAACTAATTACAACTCAAATATAACTCAATCTTATCTCCTTAATTTAAGGGATAACTCTTGCATGACTTCAAAAAGACTTCTAACTTGAATTTCTCCAACTAATTAATTTAAAATAAATTAATTAATTATTTCCAAGTAGCTGTTAAGACTATATTCGAGCTCTTAAGACTAAATTCAAATTTTAATTCACAATTTAATTCAAGGAAAAATTAATTTGGAAGATTCTTGTTGCCATATTTCAACACTCCCTCTCAACAAGAAAGGGATTATCTGCCACCTCAATCCTGTCTCTATGGAACTCAAATTTACACTTTGACAATGCCTTTGTCAAAATGTCAGCATCTTGCTCCTCTGTCGAAATATACTGCAGCAACATGATCCTTTCGACCTGTGAAAAGCCACAGGCAACAAATCTTGCCTTATTCTTCTCCACACTACCATCAGCAGCTTGCTTTACCTTGTAAAGCCAACGGGAACTCACAACTGACTTGTTCTTTGGTCTCAAAAAACATGTCCCAAACACTGTTACGAACTATGGAGTCATACTCCTCCACCATAGCATCAACCCAAATCGGTTGTTGCACTGCTTCCTCAAAGGAAGATAGCTTGGTCTCAACACATTCCCCAGCAAGGGCCATGTATCTAGTGTACCTCTCAGGTGACCTACTCTGTCTACACTGAGAAGATGGTGCTCCCACATTCTCTCTCACATCCTCCAACAATTTGTCAGCTTCTCTTGTGCACTTCCGTCCATCTTTGGAAGACTCTGCTTAAGTTAATGTCTCCACTCCTGGAACCTCTGCATACGACTGCTTTGCATCAGTCTGAGGCTCCTCCTTAGGAACTAACAGTTCCTCCACAGCCTGTAGTTGGAGCTCCCTCTCAAGGGAAAGTCGCATGGCCTTCTGCTCATCAAACTTGAGATCTCTGCGAACCACTGTCCTTTGACTGGTAGGCAAGTACACCCGATTGTTATGAGGTGTATCAGTGTACCCCACAAATATCCCCAACTCTGGTGTCGGCTCAAGCTTTTTCTGTGCATCCTTTGTCACATGGCAATATGTCGATGAACCAAAGATCCCGAAGTGATCCACATCTGGTCTCTTACTGGAGAAAGCTTCCTCTGGTGTCTTCATCCCAAGTATGCGACGCGGGCTTCTATTCTACAAATAGACCGTTGTGTTGCATGCCTCAACCCACAAGGGAAGTGGTAGGCCTTGGTCATGCATCATTGCCCTGCTACCTCTACAATAGTTTTGTTCTTCTTCTTGGCCACCCCATTATACTGTGGGTTATGAGGGGCCGTCAACTCTCGTTGAATTCCTTCTACTGCGCAGAAGTCCTTAAACTCTTGAGAGACATATTCTCCACCGTTGTCGCTTCTCAAGGCCTTGATCTTCTTCCCTGACTCTTTCTCGACCAAAGCTTTGAACTCACAAAACTTTGTGAAGGTTTGGTCCTTCTTCTGCATGAAATAAATCCAGCATTTACGAGAATAGTCATCAATAAAAATCACATAATACCTTTGCTTCGTTGTGGATGTCGTCGAGAATGGTCCACACACATTAGTATGAACTCGCTCTAAGATAGCCTCTGCTCGACTGTCTCAATCATGAAAGGAAGACTCGGTGTACTTTCCCAAGGTACAACCTTTGCATGTGTCAACTTGCTTAAGTTTACCTTTGGGAAGTCCTGTAGATATCTGTTGCATTATCTTCAAAGCCCCATGATGTAAATGGCTCAACCGCCTGTGCCACAACTCGCCAATGTCTTGGCTTTGCACCAATTCTGCTTTTGTACTCAATGCTGTAAAATTATCTACCTCTCGTTTATAGAGATTCTTCACCCGAATCCCTCTCCTCTTGGTCTGACCCGTGGCTATGTGTCTTAGGAACGCCTTTCCTTTACTGAAGACAACATCGTAGCCTTTGTCCTCCAACATCGTGACTGATACCAAGTTCTTCTTCAATCCAGACACATACTTCACATCTGTCAAGGTAATAGGAGCTCCATGCTCCCTCTGAAAAGCAACCGTGCCCACTCCTGAAACACTATACCTTCCGTCATCACTCATTTCTATGCGCATCTTGAGGTCTTTCTCCTCGAAGGTACTGAATAAATTATTATCACCGGTCATGTGGAATGAGGCTCCACTGTCAAGATACTACACAACCCATCATCGATGACACCATGCATGCGATGAGGGAAAATTCCATTTCGAACAGAGAGGCTAATGCCTCACCTTTCGATCCTTCCGAGGATCCCTTCTTGGACTTCTTCGATGGGAAATTAGTCGCATAATGTACCATCTCGTAACAATTAAAGCATCTTACTTTAGACATGTCACCCTTCTTCCCTCCATGAGAAGAATTCGATTTGGAATGGGAAGTCTTCCCTTTCCCTTTCCTTGCCTTACTTGCTAAGGCCAGATTTTATTCATCATCATTCTTGGATGAAGAACCATCTCGAGTGCTCCTCCTGATCTCCTCCTACATAAGATCCGACCACAGTCGTTCCCAATCCGGCAGTATCTCCCTCCATTCACGAAGTCCTAGTAGCTATTCCAACTCTTTGGAAGGCCAAGGAGAGCGAGGCTCACCATATCATCATTGGTAGTAGTTATTCCCACGCTGCCAAGCTCATCTCTGCAGGTAGTAAGCTTGTTCAGATATGTGGAAATAGTATCGCCCTTCTCCATCTTGATTCTTCAAAGCTTATCCTTGAGCACCAATTTTCTCTGGTTGCTACTGCTCTGGTAGAGGTCCTTCAATGTCTTTCACATTGAAAATGGAGTATACTTCCCATGGAGACTCGAGACAATATGGTCTTGAACTCCCTCAAGGATGATCCATCTCACCTTCGCCACACACTTCTTCCACTCAGCCAACTCTTGTGCATCAGTTGAAGCTGGCTTTGGGATTTCTTGATCAATGAATTCTTTCAAGCCATTGTCTTCTAATACAGCCTCCATTTTATCTTTCCATGCTATGTAATTCGAGCTACCTTCCAAGGCATACTGGAGTCTCAAGCCATAGAATGCTATTGGCCAACTTTGAAGTATGATATGAATTTGATTTGCACTTGCAACCCTGAACTTCAAACTTCAAATTCTCTTCTCAGTATACCGTTCATAGCTCTGATACCATGTAGAAAATTTGTGTAGGTTAACTCAATAACGCAATATAAATCAAAGCAGAATACTATAACCTACTTCTACTATCAATTTGCGGAAGCTTAAAGATCAAGTTGAACAATAAAACCAGAAGAAGAAGAATCAATCGCACAATACACATGAAAATACTTTGGGGAAAGCTTCAGCTAAAAACCCCACATTATTGTATTATCATAAAAGGTGGAAATACATAAGAATTATACAAAGCCTTACCTCTCACAGCTAGCCAGCTCTCGGTACAATCCTCATAGATGCTTACAGGCAATCTTGGCTTCTCTCCAACCTTCCTCTCTGCCCTCCAAGCTCCTATTTCCTTGCGCTGTTCCTTGTGGATGATTTGCCTTTCACCAAGTGGAAAACCCATTTACCAAGTGGATGATCTCCTCCAAAACTGCGCAATCCTCAAGGATAAATCCTTGACTACATGCATGAATTTTCTCTTTGAGAAAACACCTACAACTGATAGTACACTGTCCTTAACTTTAATCTCAACTGGGTCTTTCTCAGAATAGACATGCATGAGTTCCTGATGAGTGAATCTTCAGTTAATTGGAGTAGCACTAGTTGAGTGCATGCATGCATCAACTGACTGTTAACTCACTATTAGTTCCTCAAACAGTTTGGAACTAAATTTAACTAGACTTAACTCAGTAAACTGAGTTAATTAATTACAACTCAAATATAACTCAATCTTATCTCCTTAATTTAAGGGATAACTCTTGCATGACTTCAGAAGGAATTCTAACTTTAATTTCTCCAACTAATTAATTTAAAATAAATAAATTAATTATTTCCAAGTAGCTTTTAATTCACAATTTAATTCAAGGACAAATTAAATTGGAATATTCTAGTTGCCATATTTCAATTTTAATTCACAATTTAATTCAAGGACAAATTAAATTGGAATATTCTTGTTGCCATATTTCAACAGAATTGATGAAGTGGAGTGGCCTTCATGACTCCACCTCAGTGTTGTAGGAACCTCTGCCCCCCGCTTGCTTCAAACCCTAAAACTTTGCTCCAAGTAGGAGTACTATAGGAGTGCCCCTTAGAGTGTGTTTCAAAAAAACTGAACAATGACCTAGCCTCAATTTTCATGCTTCCTGGAAATTTGGAATTGCCATGCTCCCGCATTTGCTTCCACATGCCAAACCATGTCGTTGTACATGCTCCTATCACACTCCCTGGACACTCCTTAAGCACTCCTTTGATGCTCCCTTATGGTGATGTTAAATTCTTAAATTCTTGAGCTTATCCTTTTACTATAAAAAACCAAACTTAAATCAACCAAACAAACCAAGGAAAGCTATATGGTTGGTAGGGACTAAGGGGTATTTATAACCGCAAGGGGACAATAGTGTAACAAGAAATTATAATATGGTTGAAGTGTATGCTTTGTTGCAAAGATTAAAGTTTGTAAAAGCTATCAATGATTCCAAGCTAACTATTATAGGAGACTCAACATTAATCATTAGATCCTTACTCTTTAACCTTGCATCGCAAGACTACCCGCTAGACTATGTTACAGAGTGAATTCGACAAGGAAACGATACTCTGGCCTCAACCTCCTATTATCATGTTCTAAGGCATCAAAACCAAAAGGTTGATGACTGAGCTAATCAAGCAAAAAAAAAGGAAAATGGGGCCGTATTAATCAACCCTTAAGGAATATGCAGATCCCATTCCATAATCACCCCTTGAATTCAAAGCAATGCATTGACACGAGTCACCACATGGCTCATTATGTGGACACTCATTATGATCTTAATGGGAGTCCATCAACAAGTCCTCTCCACCAAATGCACACACTCACAAACCTCACCACCCAGACTCCAAACTACCATGTAGAAAAACAACTCTCTGAGATGAGTTTGTGTTTCAGGGTACATTGTCCATCTTCTCAGATTCACTCAATCACCCAGTGCTAGCCATTCTAGTTGAATTCAGAACACTGAAACCCAAATGGAAAAAGAAACCTTGAACCAATTCCAGAACGGCAAATGCTCAATGATGGAAAATTCATCTTGGGTAATGTCCTAAATTTTATATTAAATTTACAAGCTTGATCCATATTGCTCAATCTACATTTCAAACGTGTGTTTCAGCAATCTGCAATAGGCTAGCACTTTGTAGCTTCAGAGTTTTCATAAACTAAATGAGGATTAAGATATACAACCACACATCTCTTGCTTCCCTAACCCAAATAGAAAAGTAAAGAATTCCACTTCAATGGTATGTCAAATCTCAAATTTAGCCTTACTCTGATAACCCAAAATGCAATTTGATTTTCTTGTATGCTAGTTCTTGAATTTAAAGTTTACTTTAACCGACCAATAGCTAAGATTGTTAACAAAGTAACTGATTTCACCCTTTATATTCAACTATTAATCATAACCCAGCACTATGCAGATTGAAACATAAGGCAAAGTCTGCATGATGATTGAATACACACTGAAAATATCAAACACAGTTATATATTGGGTTCTCTGTTATGGAGATTGCAGATGCTAGGCTGATGAATTTATGGAGGCATTAATTCACAGGGCAGTCATGGAAAATATAAACATCACAAGGGAATTATCTGAGGTGCACTGGTTTAGCATGTAAAACAGGGCCACTTGCCATGTCGTAGGGGCTACCAGCGGCTGATCCTTAATCAAGTGGCCAAGTCGTGTAGGGGAGTCCCAGAAGTAACAGTGTTCGATGTTCCACGTTTTTAGTGTGGTCGTTTTCCCTCGAAGAAGATTAAGAGCTGAACTTAAAGGGCTGCCAGGTCGCAAGACCGGCAAGCGTGAGCTGGGCCATTTTCCACAAAATAACTCGAAGGCTTGTTCAAAATTGATTTGCATGCTGGAAGTGACATCAATGACTTGGTGGCCATTTTCATCAATTTCTTGGTGTACAGAACTGCAACTTCTTATTCTTGCGGAGTTTATGCATTTTTCGAGTTGACCACCAAAATTTTGCAGATCCCAATTCCAGATTGTTTTGGTCGTAAAAATAGGAATTCTATATTTACTTGATATTGATGGAAGCACTACACAATTAATCCTAAGGGCCACCTCGTTTTCTGTATCCATTTTCTCGTATTTCCTTGTGAACCTGTAAATGTTAATCTTTGAATCTTATTAGCATGATCATGCCCTGCCACAGTTAAATGCACAACCAATAAAGGAAAGGAAAATGAGGAGATGATGACACAAAGAATCAAGGAATATGTGAATATTTTGGCTGGCCAGTAAGAACCGAAAGTATGTTCATCTATTGAATAATGGAGGCACATGAGAGCTCCACTCTCTGTGTGAGAAAAAATGGAAGAGATCAAGGAAAAGTTTTAGAGAGTGGAATGAATAATGATATATTGACGAATATGGAAACTAAGATATGAGAGCAAATCTAGCCATGGAAATAATCCCTTCCAATAATTTATTGGTTGAGTTAAATATTTAGAATATTCAAGATTGTCAACTTTCTCAAGAAATTATTTAAGGGGAAGGATGTGGTAGTTGATTTACCAATTTCTATAGTTATGAAGGTAGTTGGGTTGTCTCCAATTGTCTCATCCAAGGGATGGAAAAGTACATATATAAACTTCTAGTGATTTAACTAGAAGCTTCTGATCTAACCACAAATTGGCATATCAGACATGAAACCAAGGAGAGAAGAAACCTAGGGAAGAACATGGAAAGGCTCTTATTAGTGAATGGAAAATTTTGTGTGTCCGTGATTGGAGAGCAAAATAAGCTCTCGAGATCTGGAAACATAGTGGGAGATCGTATAGATCCTATTTTGGTCTAAGAAAACTAAGTGCAGGTATCCCAAAACCGGAGCTATTATGTAAATTTGTATTCTAGGTGCTTGATGGACAAGGCACTGAAACACCAAGAGTGGAACTTGTAGAGGGATTGATGATGCAATAAAGGGGCCCCTTTGTGTTATGCAAGACAACTAAGAAAATAACCATGGTTAAGTGTGTGTTTATAACTTATCGTGGTTTGATGGGAACTTGTTGGGTTTATGCGGATGAAGGAAAATGGCCATCATCCTTACACCACTGGTATCCTAAGAGAAAAAGTCGCTTTCTGTGTGTTTATTGTGTAGGATGGTTGAGAAATTACCCATAACATTTGGGAAGGCTCTAGGATTAGGGAGATTTTAAGAGAGCAGTGGAATTTGAATTGATGAAGCAGTGTAGCCTTCATGACTCCACCTCAGTGTTCTAGGAACCTTCGTCCCCCACCTGCTTCAAACCCTAAAACCTTGCTCCAAGTAGGAGTACTATAGGAGTGCCCCTTGGAGTGTGTTTCAAAAACACTGAACATTGACCTAGCAACAATTTTCATGCTCCCTAGAAATTTGGAATTGCCATGCTCACGCATGTGCTTCCACATGCCAAACCATGTCATCATACATGCTCCTATCACACTCCTTGGACACTCCTTAAGCACTATTTCGATGCTTCCTTATGGTGATGTTAAATTCTTAAATTCTTTAGCTTATCCTTTTATTTAAATTTTTAACATTATCATTAATTGTTTCAAGATGTTTGAGAGTGGTTCCAACCTTATTAGACTCCATATGCAGAAAATAAAATTTCATATTCCATTCAAAATTTAGCAAACTTAAAAAAAAAAAATCAAAATTTCAAGATCAATGGGACTACAACATTTTATTGGATTCTATCGCATATGAGGGTACATGATTGGCATTAAATCAAGAGGACCAAGCCCTCTATGCACCCTAGTGTTGGTGGTTTTGATTGTTGAACTCGTTTTTCATGGTCTTAGCAAAAATGTAGCCTTCATTCAAACAAAAATCATTGATCAGGCATGTTAAGTTTTTTGTACCATATTTTAATGCTTGGATTAGGTAATTTGATCAAAATTAGGCAGTGTCGACCAATGTCTCTATTGAACGATGTAGAGGAAAAGGCTAGACGAGGAAAAGAATGACCGATGACACTAATGATGAGAATCTAAATATAACTGATGGTGGAACATGCATGACAATGCTACCCCACAACTACAACATTTGAAACAAAGGTGCTTTCACAATTGGTTAACACTTCTTTTGTAGAGTGGTGTTTAGCAACTAACTCAGTTTATTGTTTTTGACCTTTCAGTCTTGATATCTCGATGTGTAGTTGGTCTATTTTGTAAACAAAACTATTTGATCATATTATTGTTTACAGTTTCTAGATAACCTATTTCATTCCATAAGTTAATGGTCTACTTTCTATTATATTGCTTAAAATTTGGTAAGTCTGTACATATCCATATTTATTTTCTATTAAAAATAGAAATTTTGTATTTTCTTTCCAGTTATTGAATTTAAAGTTTAAATTGATAAATCAATAGCTAAGATTGTTGACAAAGTAGTTGATTTCACCGCTATTTTGTGTTCAAACTATAAATCGTACCATAACCCAACAATACGCAGATTGAAATGTAAGCCAAAGTCTCCATGATGATTGAAGACACTATGAAAATATCAAACACAAATATATATATTGGGCTCTATGCTATGGGGATTGCAAAGGCTAAGTTGGTGAATTTATAGAGGCATTAATTCATCGGGTAGCCATGAAAAATATACTCATCGTTAACCAAAGAATTATAATAGAGTGCTTGGTAATAAGTGAAGAATCTCCTACGGTAATTAATTTGCCAATGTTTAATGAAATGACTTGCTTGATTCCTTGATGGACTACATATACATCTGCTTGATTAATTGATGTTCTACCTAAACTCCATGAAAAAACTATTTCTTCTTGTCCTCTAGGGCACACTAAAACACCTGGCTCTTGCCACTTTAAATATATTAACATTATTCTACTACCTTTGTAAGCTTCCTTTTTTTTCCATGTAAGGGTATGATATTCTTCAGAGCTCAAGGTCATTTAACAAAAAGGCTCGAAGCCATTACAACAAACTCGATATGAGCTCAAAATATCATTTGTAGGTACTGAACCTAGGTGGGAAAGATAACAATCATTCCTCCCAACTACCCAATAAAAAGCCAATTGACAATCTATACCAACTTATTGATGTGAAACTTTATTAGATATCATGTTTTGGGATTCAACTGTTTAAAGTAAGTCATTTATCTATGACCATTTCCATGAGAGGTAGTCGTAACTGACTAATTTCTCACGATTTTTGAATAGTCCACTTAGCACTCATTGCATCGGGTAATGCTCACAAGGGTGACGAAGTGGGATTGGAACTAGTGAAATGAATCACTTAGCATCAACCATCACTTCCAGGGCTTGCACCCAGTAACCAAGACTTTCCGTAAGGTCACCCATTCCAAATCGCCTCTGGCTCAAGCACATATAACTGTGGAGATTTCCCCACAATCAAGCCCACTTAGCTTGCTACCCCATTTGCAAAACCTTAGCAAGTATTATGCCTCATAAAACTTTATTTTAAAAGTATACAATACCTTAATTTCTTACAACACTCTTTGACAAATATAACTCCCACAAAGCTATACACTCTAATCATATTAAAAATAATTATGTCTATTATACTCATTTAACTGAGAAAAGTGATAAAAAGACAAATATTATATAAGAGTAAAAAATATTCCCTTAAATAAATACAATTTCAATATAATTTAAATCAATGTTATCTTAACAATATTGAGGATTAATAAGAAAATGTATCCTCACATGTATGATCATAATAATTATTAGAAGGTATGATCATATGGTATGTTCATCAGGCAACGCTATGTTGTGGTCATATGATATTTCATTAGGCAATACTAAACCTCAGGCTTGGAGATTGAAGTATACAAATGTCATTCCTCGCTAAAGACTGATGACATTGGTTAAGCGTTATGGCTCATGCCATTTCAGAAGTCCTGTGAGGTGTTTTTGTCAAACGAGCCTTGAAATTAAGTTTCATATGGACAGATCCACATTGGCATATATTTAGAGAATGATTACCTAGTGAATCCATCACATCTTTGTCTTCAACAATCACAAGGATAAAATTCTTTGTTATTAATCCGTGTTGGGCAAGGCCCTTCCTCATAAACCCAGACTTCTAACTCTCTGAGATGGGCTTGTGTTTCAGGGTACATCGTCCATCTTCTCAAATTCACTCAATCACCCAGTGCCTGCCATTCCCATTGAATTCAGAACACTGAAACCCAAATTGAAAAAGAAACTTTGAACCAATCCCAGAACTGCAGTCTGCAAATGCTCAATGATGGCAAATTCTTCCGGGTGGTTATGTACCAAAATTCTATATTAAATTTACAACCTTGATCCATATTGCTCAATTTAAATTTCAAAGATGAGTTTCAGTATTTTTCATTAGGTTTGGACTTCGTATCCTTAAATTTTTCATAAACTAAATGTGGACTAAGATACATAACCACACATCTCTTGCTTTCCTGATCCAATTAGAAAAATAAAGAATTTCACTTTACTGGTATGTCAACTCTCGAATTTAGGCTTACTCTGCGAACCCAAAATGCATTTTGCTTAACTAGCATGCCAGTTCTTGAATTTAAAGTTTACTTTTATAAACCAAGATGGATAACAATGTAATTGATTTCACCACAGTTTTGCATTTAAACTATAATTCATGCCATAACTTACTAATATGCATACTATGCAGATTGAAATATAAGGTAAAGTAGCTTTGAAGGTGAGGTCAATTAGTCTTCTTGTTAAAAGTATTTTGTTAATGGAAATTATGAGTAAATTCTCCTCAACGCTCTAAAGACTAAACTCTGCTAATAAACAAAATAAAATGAATAACACTTTACTCCATGAAGATTGAATACCATATGAAAATATCAAACACAGTTATATAATGGGCTCTCCGCTATGGAGATTGCAGAGGCCAAGAGACACTAAATCACAGGCTAGCCATGAAAAATATAAACATCACAAGGGAAATATTTGAGGGTGCACTGATTTGGCATGCAAAACGAAGGATACTTGCTAGGTCGTAGCTGTGGCCAGCCGCTGACCCTTAATCACGTAGCTGAGCCGTGTAGGAGAGTGCCAAACTAATGGCTATATATTCTAGGGGAAGTAACAATATTGGATGTTCATGGGGTCCATGTGTGGTAAACAATGTAAGGATCAAAGAAAAGTTCTATAAACTGGGATGAATACTGATATATTGGCAAAAATGGAAACTAAGATATGCAACTAAAATATGAACACTACCCAGCTTAGGGCAACTTCTTCTTGCTCTTTCTTTAATTGAATTCTATTAAATTAAAAAAAAAACAGGTTATAGTGGAAATCAAAAACTTTAACGGTCCGTTCTGATATCAGGCATTAACGGTGTTTAGTGTTTTTCTTTTTCCCTTTTTGTAAGGGACATCTACTTATTTTACAGATTTATTAGTCCTAACTGAGGATAAAGTTTCATTGCTACCAATTTTTCAGAGTGTGAGATATCTTTATCACTATCTAAATGATCAGACTCATGAGGTCGTTTCTACCCACTGTTTGGAGCCACGATTAATGCTTATGAATTTTCATTCTCCATAGCCAGAGGATTCTTTTCCACCGAGGGCAGAGACGACCGTGAGCTGCATAGAATCTTGCAAGGCTGAAGAATCAGGAAATGTCTTTACCTATTGAGGGCTGTCCTTATTACTTATCGCGTTCTTGACGTTTGAAGTTGTCTTCTCAGGTCATCCATGGTTGGGTTTTCTTGACTCCAGGGATTCTGACAGCACTTTAAAAACAAGGCATGCACTCTAAAGATACCCATGCTATTGACAAGATCTACATCTAAAAACTGTGTTTTTTGTAATCCGGAGACCACTTTGATGTCACTAGTAAATTGTAATAAATTGAAAGCTGTCAAATTATACCATTAATATTCCTTAAACTTGAGAGAACATAATTCAAGTCACATTTGAGTGAGCATGGTTCAACTTACTTTGGTTGCTTTTAATAAAATGTATGTATCTAGTTATGCAACACTAACATTAAGCTTTGTTACTGTTTAATAGTCTGTACAGATCATATAATAAGTTAGTTTTTATGTTATTGTAGAAAATATGGGATGGCAGATAAATAAATATAATATAAATTATTTTTTTATTTTATTTTTCAAACTAATGAGAAAAATTGTAATAACTTCGTTTTCAAATCCATATAAAAATAATTATCAGCGGATACAACATTATTTTCGCAGAAATCATTGAGTTTCTTCCTAAATTGAATTTCAAGCAATGTCTACTATGTTCTAGCATGTTCGGGTTATTTAATTTTCCAAATTCACAAATGGGTTGTACTGTTAACAAAATTTGGAAGGTTCCACCTTTGAAATTCACTATATTGTTACCAGAATTTAGAGTTGCTGAACTTTTGTTTTGTCTTATTTTTATTTTAATAAAATAGCAGAGTGTGCATGTTCCAATGGTTCTGTAGCAAATTCACTAACCAAAAGTAATGATTACGAGTTCAATCCCTGTGGATTCAATGAACTGCGTCAGGACAATGGGAGGATGCCACGGTCAAACTTGGATTTTGTGACTTGGAGTTTGTAGGATTATAATGGTAATAGATTTAAATTATCTGAATTTCAAAGGATTTTAACCATAGTGGGATATGCTTTTTTTTTTTTTAACTCTCAATTATTTTGGTGTTAAAACAAGACTATGATATTATAGGCCATATATTAAACAGATATAGGAATTTAATAGAAATTTAATAACTGTATTTAAATTTTTGTAACATTTTGGTTTTCAATTTTTTTTTATAATATTGTAATTAATTATGTTAATGGCCTCTGTGAAAATGTGAATGTGAATGTGAATGTGAAAGGGTTAAAAGACCCTTAACAATTGTAATGATATTTAATGTAAAACACCAAACAATGGATGAAGAGGTAGAGCTTTAATGGGAACCATGAGAAATCAGGAGAGATCAAATCTAATTATGGAAATAATCCTTGCCATTTAGAATATCCAATGTTATCATCTTTCTTAAGGAAATATTTAAGAGGAAAGATGTGGTAGTTGAATTACTAGCTTTTATAGTTAAGATTTAATCAACACCCACCACTATGCATAGTGAAACATAAAGCAAAGCCTCCATGATAATTTAATACACATTGAAAATATCAAACACAGTTATATATTGGGTTCTCTGCTATAGAGATCGCAGAGGTTAAGTTGATGAATTTATAGAGACATTAATTTACAGGCAGTCAAGAAAAATATAAACATTACAAGGGAATTATTTGAGGGTGCATCGATTTAGCATGTAATGTTGAGAAATGGCAACAAGAAATTCGAGTTTAATTAGCCATTGAATTAACTGTGAATTAAAATCGAATGCTATTTTCATAGCAATTTGTAAATAGTTAAATAAGTTTAATTAGCTTAGAAATTTCTAGTTGGAAGTCTTTTTGTAGTCATGTATATGTTCTCCCTAAATTTTAGGGATCTAGGATGAGTTTATTTGAGTTGTAATTAGATAGCTCAGTTTGACTGAGTTTAGACAATTAAACTAGTTCTAACTTTTTGTGGAACTAGTAAAGGTTTATTAGTGAGTTGGTGCACTAGTGCATCCTAAGGTGCTACTCCAGCGAACTGAAATTCCCTCATAAGAAACGCATGCATGTCAGTTCAAAGAAAGACCCAGTTGAGACTAGAGTGGAGGGACAATGTACTATCAGTTGTAGAGTGATCCGAGTTGTACAAATCATGCATGCAACCAGGAAGATGACCTAATTTGGATTGCACAGTTATGGAAGAAGGAATTCCCAATTAAATATGGGCTATTCCTCACAGGAATTGTGCAAGGAAATAGGAGCTTAGAACGCAGCAAAAATTGGCTAAGTGTTGGTTAGTACGGGCTTGTGAGGCAGAGAGTTGATCATACTTGTGCGGTATTTTTCTTGTGAAAAAAAGCTTTGTATTATTACTCAGATTTCTGATTTCGGGGTTTTGAGCAGTGGCTTTCCCTAGAGAAAAAATTGTGTTATGTGTCTTTGATTATCTTCCTCTTGTTGATTATTGTTTTCATCGATTCTTGGTTTCTGTTGTTTAAAGAGTAGAGTAGATTCTTGTCTTGTACTTTAGTACATTACATGAGTTGTGAATTTACAAGAAAATCTACATGGTATCAAAGTTGAAGACAATATACTAGAGGAAATTTCAAAGTTTTGAATTTTGGGTTACAGGTGAAATTCGAATTTGCAATACATACTTCAAGATCCGCAGATGGCATTCTACGCTTTGCGGCTTGAGTATGCCTTGGAAAGTAGCTCGAATTATATAGCCTGGAATGACAAAATGGAGGTGTGTTGGAGGATAATGGCTTGAAGGAATTCGTTGATCAAGGCATTCCTAAGCCAACAACATCGGATGCACAGAATCCGGACGAATGGAAGAAGTGTTTGGCGAAGACGAGGCGGATAATCCTTGAGGGAATTGAAGACCACATTGTCTCGAGTCTCCATGGGAAGGAAACCCCGTATGCTATGTGAAAAGCATTGATGGACCTATTCCAAAATAACAATGACCATAAGAAGTTGGCATTGAAAGACAAACTTCGAAAAATCAAGATGGAGAAAGGCGAGACCATTCCAAAATATTTGACCAAGTTCAGTCACTATTGTGATGAGCTTGGAAGTGTTGGAATAATCATTGCCGAGGATGATATGGCGAGTCTAGCTCTCTTAGGCTTTTGCAAGAGTTGGAATAGCTATCAAGACTCTGTCAATGGGAGGGAGACACTGCCAAATTGGGAACAATTATGGTCGCATTTGATGTAGGAGGAGATAAGAAGGAACACCAAAGATGGTTCCTCATCAAAGACTAATGATGAGGGAAATTGTGCCTTAGCGAGTAAGGCAAGGAAAAGGAAAGGGAAGGTGTCCCATTCTAAATCAGATTCTTGCAATGGAGGTAAGAAGAAAGACATGACGAAAGTTAAATCCTTTCATTGTCATGAGTTGGGCCATTTTGCTACAGATTGTTAGCTCAAGAAGTCTAAGAAGTAGTCCTTAGGAGGAGCGGAAGGTGAGGCTTTGGCCTCTCAATTTGAATTGGAATTTACTCTCATTGCATGCATGGTGTCATCAATGATGGGTAGTGTATGGTACCTTGACAATGGAGCTTCATTCCACATGACTGGTGATAAGGAGTTGTTCAATGACCCGGAGGAGAAAGATCTCCAGATGCATATTGAGATGGGTGATGACAGGAGGTATAGTGCTATTGGATTAGGCACATTACTTTTGAAAGGGAGTAGGGTGCTCCTCTCACCTTGAGGGATATTGTGTATGTGTCCAGGTTGAAGAAGAACTTAGTATCGGTTGTCATGCTTGAGGATAGAGGCTATGATGTGATCTTCTCGAAAGGAAAGGCGTTCCTTCAACACGTAGCCACAGATCAAGTAAAGAAGATAGGGATTTGAGTCAAGAATCTATATAAGTTGGAGGTAGAGGATTGTGTTGCTTTGAGAACGAAAGCAGAGAAGGTGTAGAGCCCAGACGTTGGCGAGTTGTAGCACAAGCGATTGGGCCACTTGCATCATGGGGCTTTGAAAATCATGCAGTAGATCTCTAGTCTTCCCAAATGTACGCTAGAGCAAATTGATACATGCAAGGGGTGTACTTTGGGAAAATAAACCAAGGCTTCCTTTCACAATAGAGACAATCAAGCAGAGGTGATTCTAGAGTGAGTCCATTCAAATGTGTGTGGACCATTCTCGACAACATCCACGACCAAACACATGTATTATGTTATATTTGTTGACAACTTTTCTCATAAATGCTGGATATTTTCCATGTAGAAGAAGGATCAAACTTTCAAAAAGTTTTGTGAATTTAAAGCATTGGTCAAGAAAGAGTTTGGCAAGAAGGTTAAAGCTTCGAGGAGTGATAACAGTGGTGAGTATGTCTCAAATGAATTTAAAAACTTCTGTGCAGCAGAAGGAATTAAACGGGAGTTGACGACACCCCATAACCCACAGTAGAATGGGGTGGCCGAGAGAAAGAACAAAATCATTTTAGGAGCATCACGGGCAATGTTGCATGATCAGGGCCTACCACTACACTTGTGGGCTAAGGCATGCAACACATCAATTTATTTGCAGAACTGTAGCCCACATAGGATTCTTGGGATGAAGACACTAGAGGAGGCTTATTCCGGTAAAAGGCCAGATGTTGGTCACTTCAGGATTTTTGGGTCATTGATATATTGCCGTGTGACTAAAGATGCACGGATGAAGCTTGGGTTGACAAGAGAGTTGGGGATATTTGTGGGCTACACTGATACACCTCACAACTATCATGTGTACTTGTCGACCAACACGATGACAGTGGTTTGCATGGATGTCAGATTCGACGAGGAGAAGGCAAGGTGAGTTTTCCTTGAGAGGGAGCTTGAGCTACATACGGTTGAGAAGCTTTAAGCTCCTAAGATTGAGGAGCCTCATATTGATGTGGAGCAACCACATGCAGAGGATCTGGGAGTGGAGACATCCACTCAAGTAGAGTCTTACATAGATGAAAGAAAGCACACTAGAGAGGTTGACAGGTTATTGCATGATGCACGGGAGAATGTGGGAGCAACCACATCTCAGTGTAGACAGAGGAGGTCACCTGAGAGGTACACTGGATACATGATTCTTATGAGCGGATGTATTGAGACAAAGCCATCTTCCTTTGAGGAGGCAGTGCAAAAACTAGTTTGGGTTAATGCCATGGTGGAGGAGTATGAATTCATAGTTCATAACAATGTTTGGAATGTGGTTCCGAGGCTGTAGGACAACTTAGTGGTGAGCTCTCGATGGCTTTACAAGGTAAAACAAGATGCAGATGGTAGTGTGGAGAAGCATAAGGCCAGGTTTGTGGCCCATGGCTTTTCACGGTTAGAGGGGATTGACTATGATGAGACCTTTGCTCCTGTTGCAAGGTACTCATCGATCAAATCTATATTGGCACTATTAGCGCAGATGGGTTGGAAGATAAATCAGATAGATGTAAAGATAATCTTCTTTAATGCACGATTGAGAAAGAGGTGTACATAGAACAACTTGAAGGTGTTGAGACCTTTGATTATGAGTCGCATGTGTGCCGGCTCAAGAGGGCGTTGTATGGGTTGAAGCAAGCACCCTGTGCTTGGTACACCTAAATCGATAGCCACTTCACTAGGTTGGGCTTCACTAAGAGTGAAGCAGATGCGAACCTGTACCACATAATGGTGGAAGGTAAATTATCGATCATTGTGTTAAATGTCGACGATTTGATTTTGACAGGTGATGATCAGCTGATCAAGTCTTGCAAGGACCTTGCAAGAGAGTTTGAGATGAAGGACATGGGGTTCATGCATTACTTTCTAGGCATGGAAGTATGGCAGCATGATGGGGCATTGTTTGTGTCTTAAGGCAAGCATGCCAACGAGATACTCAGGAGGTTCTGCATGGAGAGCAACAAACCCATGGAGACTCCTCTAGCAGGTAATTGGAGGAAGGAAAATGCTACTTTAGGGGAAGTAGTGGAAGCTACTGTTTACAGGTATCTTATGGGTTCACTCATGTATTTGGTGAAAACACGACCGGATATGTGCTATGCAATTAGCCAACTTAGTCAAGTGATGGTTAAGCCTACCAAGCTGTATTGGAAGACAACAAAGCATGTGTGAGATACCTCAAGGGCACTACGTAGTATCAATTATGGTACAGACGAACAAACGGAGTGAAGCTTCAAGACTTCATCGATGCAGATTGGGTAAGGAGTTCATTTGATAAGAAGAGCACATCTTGAGGGATCTTCAACATTGGGTTAGCAACATTTTCTTGATATAGCAAGAAACAAAGATTGGTTGCACTCAGTTGAGCAGAGGAAGAGTACATGGTTAAAAGTCAAGCAACATGTAAGACCATCTGGATGAGGAAGATTTTGGTTGGTTTGGTTGGTCAGTAAATGGATCTAACTGTGATTTATTGTGATAATCAGAGTTGTATCAAACTCTCTGAAAATCCAGTTTTTCATGATCGATCCAAGCATATTGATATATGATATCATCATCTCAGATATTGTGTATTGAGGCAGATTATGTTGTTGGAGTATGTTCCCATGGAGGAGCAAGACACTAACATTTTGACAAAGGCATTGTCAAGATGTAAATTCGAGTTTCACAGAGACAGGATTGGGGTAATTGATAATCTCTTTCTTGTTGAGAGGGAGTGTTGAAAAATGACAACAAGAAATTCCAGTTTAATTTGTCTTTGAATTAAATTGTGAATTAAAATCGAATTTTATTCTCATAACAACTTGTAAATAGTTAATTAACTTTATATTAGCTTAGGAATTTCGAGTTGGAAGTCTTTCTGTAATAATGTATATGTTCTCCCTAAATTTTAGAGGTCCGTGATGAGTTTATTTGAGTTGTAATTATATAAATTAGGTTGACTAAGTTATACACAGTTAAACTAGTTCTAACTATTTGTCGAACTAGTAGAAGTCTAGTACTGAGTTGGTGCACTGGTGCATCCTCAGTTGCTACTCCAGCGAACTAAAGATTCCCTCATGAGAAATTCATGCATGTGAGTTCAGAAAAAGACAAAGTTGAGACTAGAGTGCAAAGGCAGTGCACTATTAGTTGTAGAGTGATCCGAGTTTTATAGATAATGCATGCAATAAGGAAGAGGACCTAGTATGGATTGCGTAGTTATAGAATAAGGAATTCCCAATTAAATATGTGTTATTCCTCACAAACAGAATAAATTGGCTGTGTTGGTTAGTGCGGGCTTGTGAGGTAGAGAGTTGATCATACTTGTGCGGAATTATTTTTGTGAAAACAATCATCGTATTATCACTCATATTTCTAATTAATACAATAGATAGTATTTCTAATTAATACAATAGATAGTCAGGATTTTGAGCAATGATTTTCCCCAGAAAAACAATTGTGTTATATGCCTTTGATTATCTTCCTCTTGTTGATTATTGTTTTTATCAATTCTTCGTTTCTGTTTAAAGAATAGAATGAATTCTTATATTGCATTTTAATACCTTACATAAAGTGTGAATCTACAAGAGGGGAAAAAAAAAAAATCTACATGTAAAACAAGGACAAGGACACTTGCCCTGTCGTAAGGACGACGAGCAACTGACCATTAATCAATCAAGTAGCAAAATCGTGTGGGGGAGTCCCAGAAATAACAATATTGGATGTTCCATGTTTTTAGTGTGGTCGTTTCCCCTCGAAGAGGATTGCGAAAAGCTGGACATAAAGGGCTGCCATGTCGCAAGAATCCATGGCTTGTTCAAAATTGACTTGCATGCTGGAAGTGGAATCAATGACTTGGTGGCCATTTTCATCGATTTCCTAGTGTACAGATCTGCAACTTCTTATTATTGCGGAGTTCATACATTTTTCGAGTTGATCACCAAAATTTTGCAGATCCCATTTCCAGATTTTTTTGGTGGTCAAAATGGGAATTCTATATTTACTTGATATTGATGGAAGCACTACACAATTAAATCCAAGGGCTTCCTGGTTTGCTGTATCCATTTTCTCGTATTTCCTTCTGCACCTGCAATTAATCTTTGAATCTTATTAGCATGATCATGCCCTGGCACAGTTAAATGGACAACCAATAAAGGAAAAGGAAAATGAGGAGATGATAACACAAAGAATCAAGAAATATGTGATTTTTTTGGCTGGCCGGTAAGAACCGAATGTTGTTCATCTATTGAATAAGAGAAGAACATGAGAGCTCCCCTCTGTGTGAGAAAAAATGGATGAGATCAAAGAAAAGTTTTAGAGTGGAATGAATAATAATATATTGATGGATATGGAAACTAAGATATGCAACTGAAACATGAACACTAGTTGTTTAGGGCCACTTTGATGTCCCTAGTAATTTGGAGTAAATTGGGAACCGTCAAATTATATACTCTTTACTATTAATACCATTCAACCTTAGTGAACATAATTCAAGTAACTTTGTTTGCCATTGACAGAATTTCTTAATAAAATATATCATATTTACCAGTGATATCCTTAAACCTGGGTGAACATAATTCAAGTTTGGCTTCTCCTTAACAGAATCTCTTAATAAAATATATGGGAAATAGTTATGCAAAACTTTAACTTTATGTTATTTTGTTAACTGCTAATTGTACAGATAATATGGCCAATTAAGTTAGTTCCAAAACTTATTATAAGTTAGTTTTGAAAATATGGCCAATTAAGTTAGTTCCAAAACTTATTATGGGTTAGTTGTTAAATTAATAATAGAGACCAGTCAAACATTATATTCTGAATTTTTTTTTTCTCTAAATTGAATTTTAAGCAATGTCTATTCTATTTTTGAGATTTAGATTCTTTAGTTTTCCAAATTTAGAAATTTAATGTGTTGTTACTAAAATTTGAAATATTCCATCTTTGAAATTCACTATATTGTTATAAGAATTTAAAATTATTGTCTTGACTACAAATTTTCTTTTTTTTAAAGAGATATCAGACTCTACATGTTCCAATGGTTTTGTAACAAATCCAATGAGCAGAGTAATTATCACAAGTTTAGTCTCTATGGATTTAATGGACTACAAGACAATTAGGCGATACAAGTATTGAAGGGTTAAATTGGGATTCTATAGCTTGGAGTTTGTCAATATTTGGATTATAATGCTAATAGATTAAAAATATTCGACTTTAAAAGGATTTTAACAATAGTTGTATATGTTTTTCTTGAAAGTCTCAGAGCTTTGTTGTTATGATCCAAGGTGGTTATTGGTGGTCACCCACCAATTCCATTTGGACCACCACCATTGTTTCTTTCAGTTTTTCAGTTTCCTTAATTGTAGCACAATTTACTATTTTTAGCAGTTTTTTCGGATCTTAAATTTTTGGAGTCGTTTTGAGGCCCTAAACGACGTTTTTTTGGCAATCTACTGCCAGTGACAGGGAATAAGTCATTTCTTTGTCGTAGTCCTTAGGGAGATCTTTCCAATAGGGTATCATGCACGTCAAACGAAGATAATATGACCAAGTCACGACCCCGGGAAGTTGGCTGCCCAACTAACCCCAACGGGGCCCATAAATTCTTGGTGTTGCATCTCCTCGGGTTAGGGTTTTGGTTGTTTAGGGTTTTTTCTTATTGTTCAATAATAAAGATGCCCCTGAGCCTCATTGTAACTCAGTTCAAATGCATGTAGCCGCCACATCTCTTCTTAGAGATAAGCTACCATCACCCGAGCTAGTCTTATTTCCATTCTGTTTGTATGCATATTTCAGTATTTGATATTAATGAAATGACGTTATTTTATTGCATCTTTGTATTTATGGTTATATTTGTAATTTGTTAAGTTCTTGTTTAAATCTGGATCAGTGGTATCAAAGGAGTCTGCTCTTTCTCTGTTTTTCTTTGCATGTCCCCAACGAGATCGGGATATAAGGAGTTAGGGCTTGATCTGGTTGAACCTTTGCAAGATCAGCCTTGCAAATCCCAACGGCCTCCCATGGCGGAAGAAAAGAAGACGAAGGGGCAATAGATCCTTTCAAAATGTTGCTCGACGAAGTCCTCGAGCGACAGAGGGACGCGATGATGGACAACTTTGCCCAGATCCTTCAACGGCTACCTAGGGGCGACGCATCTAATAGCTACTCTGGAAACACAAAATCCTTAAAGGTACAAGTTAACTTTGAAATCCCCATATTCGAGGGTCAAATAAATGCAGATGTTGTAGATAAATGGTTAAATATGCTAGAAGGGTATTTTTCTGTTCATGATTTTTCTAGTCAGGAAAAATTACTTTCGCTCTTCTCAAAGAAGCCTCCCACATCAAGGACTGGTGGGAAACCTACTGCGAGCAGAAGGATGAAAGTACGACCTCACTGCTTTCAGCCGCACCCACTTGGAATTCATTCTGGGATGCCATCAAGGAGTAGTACTACTCTGTCGGAAGCTATGAGGATAAATACATAAAGTGGACCACGTTGCAGCAAGGAAGGGATCAAGATGTTGTTGAAAATGCAACAAGATGATGGAGCTTAGTGAAAAGAAGTCGCCTTCACTAAGTGGGCCGCAGGCTATTTTTGGTGCAAAGTCTATTTTTAGACATATGGATCATGGTCTATGAGCTGCAGGATGCTATTTATGGATGATTGGTCATGTTGGTAAAAATAGATGGACCTCTATTTTTAGACATATGGGCGGAGTCTATTTTTACACTGCCAGTCAAAAAATAGAAGAGTCGAATATTATTAGCTCTTAATAATATTTGGACTATAAACATTATCTTATCCTCTTGCAACACTTCATTTCGAGCTACGGATGTGGCACATGCAACTGCCAGAAGGAAATACGCTTTTCCTATGGGTTAGTTGAGCTATTGCATGATGGATTTCAGTTACAACTCAAGTGATTGAGTTTGGTGGAGTTGATTGAGGAGTTGATGGAGTTGTGTTCAATTTGACTTAGTTGAACTAGTTGTATTTAGTCTAATTGCCAAATACACTAGTGATGAGTGGTGTGAATTAATTATTAATTAATTCACTAATTATTAATTAATTCACTAATTATTAACTCATAAATCAACCAAAGAATACATCAGTTAACTCAGTGCATGGACAGTTCAGTGGAGACAAGGGTTAGAGGTGGGTGAAAGGGTGAGACTGCTATCAGTTGTGACTATAGTTGTGCATGAGATTTGCACAATCATTGATTGAGATTGCCAATGAGGATTGCGCAATACAAGCCAACGGAATTCGAACTTGGATCAGATCTATTCTCAACTTGGATTGCGCAGTAGAGGCAAGCAAACAGTGGAGGAGATTTGAACCCGTGGCTTGTTCAAATCTGAGCTAGTTTGTGTGTAGCAGGTGAAGATAGTACTGAGTACTTGTGAGGAGTATTGTACTATGTATTGTTACATGTTCTCTATCATTATAATATACAGATAGTTGGGGGTTTTCAGCTGTATGCTTTCCCATTACATACTGTGTTGATATGTGTGATTGATGTTTCAATGTGCGCATGCGATTGTTTTTTTAATTCCGCAAATTGATGATCAATGGTAGAGGAGGTTATGTATTATGCATGCATTCCGCAAATAGTGTATAATCAGTATAATCTCTGTGAATAAGTGTTATATTATTCAAATTTCTACAATCTTTGTTGTGGGAGGTTTACCGCTACTCAAGATTGGGCCTTCCATATTTACAAAACCAAAAGAATTTGAAATAAAGACCTTGAAAAGAGGTTGATTTGGGCGCAACATAACACGAAATTTGATAGAAAGTGAAACTAGTTCAAGTGTGTGGTACAAATGTTAAATGGATAACTATTTATATGCCCATAGTAAATAGGTCAAACCTTAGACATGGCAAGCCAACTGATTTATTTATTTACAATAATTAATTATTATATTTAACAACTAGTATGGTGTTTAAAAGGGTGTTTTTACATAATTGTTGCAGTGAGAGGTGTTGTCCAACCCAATATGGTAGAGATGTTGTAATGCTTAACATTTTGACTCATTCAAAATAAATTAAATTAAAAAAATAATATTTTGCAACCCATGATTTTTCCCATGGTATTCTTAAGCCATAGTTTTTTCCCATGGTATTTTTCTCTATTGGGCCTATTTAGAGGTTAATAATTAAACCATCCTATATCCATCTTAACGTTGGATCTTTGTACCAAGTTCAAGAGAAATCAAATCTCTTTTTGCTCTAAAAGAGGTTGCACCTCAAGAGAATGATTTGATCCCTCTTAGCTTCTTAATTCCCAAGTGAAGATGGATATAGGTTGGTTAAATATGAGTGAGATAATTCCTTTGGTGCGTTAGAGTTGACCTAAAATATGACACTCAATAAACAAAAAAATAAATGATATGTATTATTAATAAAAAAATTTAAGATATATATATAATTAAAAAATTTCTAAATTATAACTTTATTTTATATTATTATTATTAATTATTAAAAGAATTAATATATGAATTAACTTTTGTATACATATTAAAAAAACATGTAACAAGATTCTTAAACATGGAGATTCATCCCCACTTTACCATAGATATTCTTGATTTATTACAATACCATGGATTTACTAATACCACATGCTCGAAAAATCATAACTCATTCATGTAGCACATGTTCATATGGCATTTTTTTCAAGTAATAATTTTAATTAAAAGGGAAGAAATAGCATAATTACTTTTGAGACAAATCTTAATTTTTGATTTGTGACTACTAGTAAGACTAGTGCGACCATATAAATTAAATGATTGGTAAATGCTTGTAGACATCAATGCATAAAAAGCATCAAAAAACATCATATTTTTTGTTGCTAAAATTAAAAAAAAAAAAAAAAAAAAAAAAAAAAAAAAAAAAAAGTTCATAAAACTAACTAAATTTAACTTTATTTTAAATTACTTATTTTATTAGTATTATTAAAAATATCTAATATATAAGTTAAACATATGTACATTTGAAAAACATGGAAAAATACATTTATTCATGGAGATTTACCCCCACTTTACCATAGATATTCTTGATATGTAAATAGACTTTGTTACAATACAATCAGCGAATTCAATGGCTTATCAATACTACATTCCCAAAAAACCATAACTCACTTCTTATGACATTTTTTTTATTGAATCAATTTAATTGCAAAAATGACATAACTACTTTGGAGATAAATCACAGCGTTTGATTTGAGCATGCTACTAAGAAAATTCTAAAATATTCCTTGGAGGTTAAATCCCTACCATCCACTTAATAATTGTTCATAATTAAATTAAAATTCTCGAAGCACTATATAAGCATGTCTACCGGCATAAATATTCTAAAATTTTCCGTAGAGCTTAAATCACTACCATCCACCTAATAACCATGGATAATTAAATTAAAATTCTAGAAGTCTTATTCCAAAATAGAGACATCTATTGATGTAATGAAGTTTGCAAGTAATATTTAGAAAATTTAATAAATTAAAAAAAATATAATGTTCAACATAAATAAAAAATTTAAATAACAACCTTTTATATACAGAGAAATTAGAAGTATAGGGAAAAAAAACTTATATTATCGGGTAGAGAGACACTTTTTATAATCTAACACAAGGAAGAAAAAAAGTGGAGTTGACATCTGTTATTTAAGATTATTAATAAGGAAAAAAATCCAAAGTAATATTTCAATGTTCAAATTAACAAATATTTCCATGTCAATTAGATGAATAGTGTGGATAATGGTTAAGAACATGTGTTTCCTTGTTAAAGGTTATAGGTTCAAATACAGTATAATTGATATGAGGAGATTTTATCCCTCCATGCTTGATACATCCCCATATTTTTATTATGTTTTTTTACTATTATTTTTAAATTTAATAATATACTACCCACATAAAGCACCTCTCAGTGGAAAATTTTCTTAGAATTTAAACATTTTAATGGTATTTGTTCCATATATGTACTTCCTTCCATGTTCAACGTAGAGTTGACACAAGGCGTTTAAAAAGATATTAGTAAAAAAAATATTTCAATGTAAACCTTGAATAAAATACTTCAATATCCACTTTATATAAGGAACATAAGTTATCGAAAGTATAAAAATTATCATCCTTAAAACATTTCAAGGATGTGCATATGATGGATATTTTTAATTCCCTATATAATCAACATGGAGTTGAAACACACATATATAAATTAATTGATTTAGTAAACTAACATAGTTCCATCTTAAATCAAATTGTACATTTTAATATTCTTTCAAGCTTTATTAATAATCTCCCTTGTTCATCCAAAATAGGTAGTGTTGTGCGTATATTAGTTGTTGATCCAAACTTTTTCTTCAAACATGAAACATGGAAGACAACATGTAAGACATCTTGAGCACCGAGGATGTTCTTGCCTTAAGGGGAGGGGATTGTAAAACCCCATTTATATTATAATTGTACTTAATCATGCCCTTGGTCCTTGTATGGGAATGTAAATGTAAATGGGAAAATACCTAGAATAATTGTAATTGTAATTTAAATACTTGTTGATGAAGTGTTGAAGCCTTGATACTATTAGAAAGGATAAATATTTTCAACCTTTCCAAGTAAAATATCTAATGGGAAGGTGCAACAATAAATGCCAACAACTATGAGAGAAGTGGGCAGTAGTACCAAGACTACTCAAGAGGTATGGACAACATACCATTAGAAAACTTCAATAGATTTTTTTAAATAACCAAGCATGGAGATGCCTAACATGTAATCCCATCAAGGGAAGCAAGTCGAGGAAGTTCAATATGAAATATAAGGAAAGACAGAGAAAAACAAAGAAGAAGGAGACAAGCACTAGTATATATTCTTGTCTGTGAGGAAAAAAAGAGAATAAGTGCAAGAGTGAGGAGAAACAAAGAGAGAGAATTCAAATGCGAATGAAATATAAGAGTGTAGATCGATGTGTAGTGTAGGGGAAGACATAGAGAAGAAGCGAGAAAAAGAAGAAAAACTGTGGAATCAAGTCACGTAATTTTTGTGGGGGATATCAATAACTGAGTCTTAGCCTACTCTAGAGGGATAAATTCATGTTGAGTATCATCTATGTATGCATGAAAATGTCGAAAGGAAGCATCGATAGACTCTATATTGAGATAAGGGCTCCTTTCATCTAATATGGGTCCATGGTGGCCATTTAATGTGAAGAGTGTTGGAAGATAGACACCTGAGCACCCGACAAAGCCATCAAGGAAATCTTGGTTGAGTGAAGGGATCTCCTAATTTTGTGCAAATTTCATTTTGACTACATTGGGATTGAGATTAGGCCCTAACTCTACAGGTAGAAAGAATCCATACTAACCTCATAGTGGATGAAGGAGAGTGGACTTCATCCTTAAACCATTAGTTGCATGGGAGATGTTTCCTTTAAGGTGCTTGCTATGTGGAACAACTAAGAAATCACCCATAAGAGTTGGGTAGAAACTTTTGTCTTAGTGTTATCTTAAGGAACTCATGAGCTAGCTCGATGAAGAAGAATGGTCTTCATGAGTTCACTCTATAGTGTTGAGTAGAACTCCCCTCATGTCTCTTGGTCTAGCTTGTGTGGCTAACTACAAGAATATTGTTATGAAACTAAGCCTATGGTACAGTGGAACATGTCTCACCCTTCATTATTTTCTAATAGCATAGGATATGGATTAGATATGTACCCTTGTGGACATCATATATGTAATATAAGATATATTAAAAATAAATAAATGGTCGATGTTGAAATGTATGTGTTTATGTGCTTGTCTACTTAATGTGTAATATAGTCTATATGATGTTTATTTATGATGTGAGATAGTACATCTAATTGAAATGGTTGTATAATGCTCACATGCACATGTTAAATATTTAACATACTTATGCTCATGCCTTTAATGTTATTGTTGGGGTGGGGTCCCCTGGGTCATTTTTGGGATTAAAAACCCAAGTTTTGATATAAATTTTGGTAAAATATGTAAAGTCTCCATGATTGGCAGATGCGGAGCGCGTATGTAATTAGGAGTAAAAAGGACTTTAGCCCCTTGTCTATGTAAATTTGAGTCGGTTTTGAGATCCACCCATGGTCCGCGGACCATGGGATTGTATAAATAGGCATGTCTTAGAAAGTATACGGGATAAGTTGATGATGATGGATGTAATGGGTTGATAGAAGATAACGCGGAGAAGTG
>APFE031241451.1:7155-38261 GCA_000404065.3 Pinus taeda | reverse complement strand
TTTGGGAGTGTAGATATTGAAGTGGTTGATGATCAATGTGTATTACTGTCTCTTTGCCCATTAAGTAATGTTTCCACTTTTTCACACTCTGAACTAACACATACAATTCTTTATCATAGGTAGGATAGTTAACTACTGCAGGATTAAAAGTCTCAGAATGATAACATATGGGTTTACCGTGCTGTGTCAACACTGCTCCCATGGCATAGCCACTGGCATCAGTTTGGATCTCAAATGGTCTTTGTAGATCTGGCAGTGCTAGTACAGGGGATGTACTAATTTTTTCTTTCAAGGTGTCGAAGGATTTCTGCTGCTTGCCTCCCCACTGAAACACCTTGTTCAATCCTATCAAAGCATGTAAGGGAGCTGCAATTGAGGAAAAGTTTGAAACGAACTTCCTCCAATATTGTGTTGCTCCTAAGAAGCTTCTTACTTCTGTAGCAGACTTGGGCTTAGGCCAGTTTATGATGACTGCCACTTTAGAGGGATCTATTTTCAATTCACCTCCCCCTACTATATGACCCAAATAATTTAGAGAGGTTTTGCCAAATTCACATTTGGAGAGTAAACAAAAGTTTTTCTCTTTTCAAAACATCTAATGTCTGCTTAACATGCTTTAAATGTTCTTCCCACGTTTTACTAAAAATCAGAATGTCATCCAGATACACAATAACAAAATCATCAAGAAAAGGTTTGAGTACATCATTCATTAATCTCATGAAAGTAGCAGTGTCATTGGTCAAGCCAAAAGGCATAACCAACCATTCATAGAATCCCTGCTTTGTTTTGAAAGCAGTCTTCCATGCATCTTGCTCTGCAACTTTGACCTGATGGTATCCATTGTGAAAATCCAGCTTGGTGAAATAAACAGCTTCCTTCAATTGATCTAAAAGATCATCTTTGCGAGGAAGGGGATAACGATTTTTTATTGTTATCTTATTCAGTGCTCGGTAATCAATGCACATTCTCCACGATCCATCTTTATTTCTCACCAAAACGATTGGTGACCCACATGGTGATGTGTTAGGCCTGATGAACCCTTTCTCGAGCATCTCCTACACCTGCTTCTTGATTTCAGCATTCTCTAAAGCGGACAACCTATACATCCCAATGTTAGGCAAAGGAACATCTTGCTGCAAAATAATATCATGTATTATTCCCTTTTTGGATGGTAGACCTTTAGGTTCTTGAAATAAGACATCATACTCTGAAACAATCTTTTCTATATCAGTTTGCTAATCAACATTACAACCTTCAAATATTTTGGTCTTATCAGGTATCTTTTCCTTTAAAACCATCAGTAAGAATTGTTTGCATGAATTTATCATTCTTTTCATCTGTCCTGAGTTTATGAGAGTGTAATTATTCTTGAGCTTGTGAGCTCTTACAAAGTATTTGATTCCATCTTTGGACAAGTAGATACTTGTTCAGCCTCTATAGAAAATAGCTTTTCTTCATCGAAGAAGGACTTCCTTAAAACAACTCACATATATCCAAAGGAATTACACCTAACTCAACCTCATCTACAAATGCTGACCCAAAAGAAAACTTGAGTTTGCACTGTCTAGTCACTTGTAGTTGTGCTTTATCATTCAACCATCCTAATGGGTATGGTTTCTTATGAGGTGTAGTTGTTACTCCCAATTTATTTACAATTGCTTTAGAAATTAGATTTACTTGTGAGCCACTATCAAACAAAGTATCAATCTTTTGATTTTTGGAAATGACTCGAATATGGAAAAGCTCATGTCTTTTCCTCTCATGTTCTTCATCAATGACAGATTGAGCAGAATTACTAGTAGATGCTTCAGAATTCCTACCTTTTATACCTGTGGCTACAATGATTGTTTCATCTCCCGAATCTGACCCCAAATCTTTCTGAATAGCTGCAACAATCTTCTTCTTCTTGCCCTCAGACTTTTTAGGCCTTAGCTATGGATGCAGAATCCAACAGTGCTCATCATCATGCCCCTCCTTTTTACAGTGAGTGCATGAAGCTTTGCCTCTTTGTGTAGTGTTAGCCTTCCTTACTTTCCACTTCTGCTTTCTTTTCTCCTTGCTCTTGCTTACAGTGGGTTGGGATGGTACCCCAACTTCTGGATTTCCATTCTTTCCTCTAGGTTCTAGATGAGTAGCTTGTACAGATACCTCATCTATACTAGTGGGATTAAACATGAGGATGGTATGCCTCATGTAGCTGTGTAGACCACCAATGTACTTCAAAAGAGTTTCTGGTGAGTCTAATGAGATACCTAACATCAATGCTCACTTTCTGAATTCTTGAGTATACCCTTGCACACTTTTCCCTTTCAACTGCCGAAGCGTTTTCCAACTCATCATGGCTTGTTGCATGTAGGCCAATGGATAGAACTACTTTCTGATGGTAGAGACAAAGTCACTCCAGATAGAGATGGTCTTACCATGCTTCTTCACATTAGCTTGGGTTCTGCCTTCCCACCAAACCAAGGTAGTGCCTCCCAGGCGTAGGCTTTCCAGCTGAATCTTACTCCTGTCTGAGTCTATGTTTTGTACCCTATAATACACATCAATTTGCCTAATCCAGTTGTCCAACTTTTCAGAATTTAGCTCTCCATCATATATAGGCAAATCAAATTTGACATCCAATTTAATCAAGGATGCCTTCTTGTTATGCATAGGGCTACTAGGAGGTGTAGGAAAGCTTTCTTCTTTTCCCTTTCCTTTAGGGTGGTCATGAGAATGAGATTCATCTTCTTCTTTATCTTCTTTATCTTCTTTAGATCCTGATGAATCTTCATCCTTATGCTTTCTAAAGTGCCTATACATTTCTTCTACCATAGACTTCATAGCTAGGAAACTTTCTATGAACTGGGGGTCTGGCCCTGTAGAACCTTCTTCTGACATTGTCTTCCGAGAATATACTCTCCCAATTTCAGGATTAGTTTCCACCAACTCTCCTTCTCCTAATTTGAGCTTTGATCTAGTGATCTAGCTTTGATTTAGCTTTTGAATGGAATGACAGCAGAGAAATACAGTAAGCAATACTAGACACAAACAATTTTTAATAAGGAGTTCACCCTAGTCTCCAGGGCTACGTCTCCGGTCGAGCTTCAGTGGTGGCCTTGTTTTATTGTGTCTTTAAGCAAATAATTACAAAAGCAGGGACTCAATATGAGTTCTCCTGAAGCAGAATTTGCTTGGCAGGGTGGTTCTTGGATTCCCCAAGCCACTTGGAGTACACAAACTCTTATTCTTCCTACCTGCCTTGCAACTCTCGGTCTACAGTGGAAAGAGCCAACTTTGATGCTCAATCCGGATAGATTCCTCTATGGGAAGGCTTGATTCTTCAAGCTCTTTGGTGCTCGATGCTGCCTGTGGTCAGCTCGGCCCTCTGTCTCCTCTGCTTGGCTTTACTGCTCTTTGTGCTTAGTCCTCCTCTCAGGGTCCACTGTTCACTGTCTCTCTTGGTCGCTTGGACTCTTCGATCTGAATCTCTCTTTTGATCTCTCGTTCACAGTCTCTACTCATGGCTTTAGCCATTCGACCTCTGTGTCTGTTCATTTTCTCTCCTTCCTGCGTCGATTCACCTGTCGCTTGTGTGCTTGGAATTCCCTGTTCGGTGTTAGCATAATGCTCAGGAAGTAGCCACGTGTCTCCATTGGAACTGCACCAGCCCGCTTGCTGATTCGTTGCTTTCTCCACCGTGGTGGTCAACAGATTCCAAATCCTCTTAAATCGTGGCTTATTCCCTTGCCGATTCTGCTTTGTTTATCGGGCGCAATCTTAGTCGTCCGATCTGGGCTCCTCCAGATCCAACGTCATTCGCATGTCAAGCGCGGTTGACTTGCTCGACCGATAACGTGCAATCACGGCGGTTTTTCTCTCTCCTCAGCTGCCACGCATCGATCACTGATTGTGATCGCTCCGTTTTCTCCAAAACCGCTTACCATTCAAGGGCGTCCTGACCAAACCGTCAGTTTCTAGGCCGTGGGTCCCACCGCCATACGTTGGTGCTTTTTACCTTTTTCCGCCCGCGGTCCCCTAGCTCCCAACGTGACCAAGCGCTTAAGCCCTACCATTTCAGCCTTGTTTGCCCAGCGATCATCGAAAACCAGCTCCTTTCCCAATCCGGGGCTCCCAAGGGCTATTTTGACCTCCTGCGCAGTCTCCATGGGCCTCGGTCAGCGCGCTTTGACCGAGGTCCTCGTCGTTCCACACTGGTTGCCATGGCCACTGGTTCAGAGTGTTTTCGACTGTGGTTTGGATTCTTCAAGGATTTCTTTGACCTGTTTTAGTCACGGTTTTATGACAGACGTTTATGGATCCCATTCGGATCACGTAATCGCACAATTATATTCGCTAACTGTTCGCACATCGAAATCATGTATTTCTCCAGATCTCCAAAAAGTCTTGGACAATAATTCCAAGGTATTTGAGACTCCCAAAGGTCTCCCACATATTTGTGATCATGATCATGCTATTCATTTTATTCCAGGATGTGTTCCTCCAAACATCAAGCCTTATAGATATCCATATGCTCAAAGGAGTGAAATTGAACATATGGTTGCAGAAATGGTAGAGGTTGGTACAATTATCCAACCAAATTTGATAAACAAAGGAAGGTATGAATGGAAGAATGGCGAAGCAGGAAGGGAACTCATTCAAAAGTTGTCGAATATCCCAGTTCCAACAATATTTCCAGAACTTGACAAGGAAGGAAAAAACATATTGGAACCTAGAGCAGTCATAGAAACAAGAACTCGACAGCTACGGAATAGATCAATTTCAGAGTATCTCATCAAGTGGAAGAACGTACCTGCTAAAGATTCCACATGGGAGGGCAATAATTTTATACAGAAGCATCAAGAACTACTCAAGCATTGAGGACAACACTTTTTGAAGGAGAGTGGCATGCTAGGCCCCTATATTACTAGTGTAACCCCTTATTGTTATTAGTACAACACCCTTATTATATTGTTGTACCCATGTAGTCCCCATATTGTTACTATTGTGCCTCATAGAAGCCCACTATTGTTATTATTGTGCCCTTACATTGTTATTATTATGTCGGCTCTGATTACTTTATGACCCCTTAGACTCCTATATATGACCAATAACTACTTGAATGAAACTAAAAGTGCCACTTGACCACCAAGCCCAAGAGTGGGCAATTGTTTTTGAAGAGGTATTAATAGGATGAGATGGAATGAGAAGGGTATTTTGGCTCTTGGACTTTCATGTACTATTGTTGGAACTTTTAATGAGGAGAAGCCACTTTTTGGCCAAGTGATTTTATGGAGAACTTTAATTCTTGTGTGTGTTTTTTGTGTACTATTCCATTATTTTTGCTTAACACCAAAGTTGTGTAAAATGTATCTCACTCTTTAGGCTATTCTTATGGGTTGTCGTTGCATTCTTATTTATGCTCTTTTGGAAATGTTTGTGTAAATATATGAGCATAGGAATGTAGATGGTTGTTTAAATGTTGGACTATTCGAGGTTTGCAAGCATTTAATCATATTTTTGTTTCTTAGCAAATTATTTCATGGGCCATCAATAGGAGCATGTGTGGTTTTATGCTTACTTTCTGACTGCCATTAGTCATGTTCAAACATATGCATTTGTGTTTGAGGTTTGTTGCATTTATAAAAAATCACAAATGGTGGATCGAGCCACAACTAGTAAACCACAAATCCAATAATGGTTGTTAGGCAAGAAAGCAAATGGGTTCTTTGTTCTAGATAGTGAAAATTGGGACACTTTATTAGGGGAAACTCTTGTTATTGCCTAAAGTCATTTTGACCCATCAACAACTTACTATCATATGTTTTAAAGTAAGTAAGTGCATCCTATGAGTTTTGGGATTTTATAGACATGATAGTAAACCTTTTGGTATATGTTTTAGAGTTAATCTTAATAATTAACCTTACATGTGCATATGCTTAATCTGATACATAAAATCCTACCTAAATATGAGGAAGAGAGGTGAAATAAAAAAAATGAAAACACAACCTGTAGAGGTCCAAGGACATGAGTGCCAAATCTTTGTTCCCTATGTGACTAGTTCTAATGCACACTACTTACAGGCTTTAGTACTTTCTTGTGCTGACTTTAGCATGTACTAGGTCATGTTTATTTCACCCACGGTGGTCATGAGGATGTCTTCAGTGCCTCCAACATCTCCCCAAATTGCACCCTAACAACAAGTGGTTCAAGCATTGGAAACCAAACTTGGTTTTGCTTGATATCGCATAACTCCAACCAAACTTTAGTATCCTTATAACTACCACTTATTAGTTTCCAAAATACCATCTCATTGGAATGACTCCACAAATACTGTATGATACTAGGGGTGCATGACTCTTGCACTCAATAATTTATGGTGGGCTTTTTTAGGGATATTGTTTCCCTTGATACTAATTGTGCATACAAATGATAAAATGAATCTAGATGCAAATCAAAATAGAGATTCATGAATGCAATAATTACATTATTTTGTTTCATTATTATCTTTATAAAAAGAGCTTTGTCCCTTCTAGTATTTAGTTCTTCCTTACCTGAACATTTTAATTCAATGAGAAGTAAAGGATTGATGCTCAAGCCAATGGCCTCCTCCAATCCTGCGTTCCTCTAAATGAAATGTTTTCTCATCACAATTTGAGTAGTATATTATAGAGATTACCATATAAATCTCTTGAACATTTGTATTCACTTGTATTGAGTTATGAACAATGTTATCTTCTAGCTAGAATTTTTTAAATGGCTCCTTCTCACTGTAATCACATAATTTTACATTTTTGTTGTCATCTTGACACAAAGTTTACTAATATAAATCGACCCCTTCCAATTAAAAAAATTCACCTTTTTAAAAGAACTTATTTAGGTTAGTTGACTCTTAGTGAACATAGAAATTAAATTTTAGTGAACATAGAAGAAAGCAAGCCCAAGGTGGCACTATTATTTTGAGTTGTATTATGTTTATTTCCCTCTCTAAGAGATGTCATCCTTGGAACAATGTTGACAAAATACTTCACTAATATGACAAAAATTTGTTCATTTTTAAAACAATTACCATAAATGTAAAATGTTTATGACATAACGGAATCATTATTTTGCTAAAATTATTTTCTTATTTAAATGTATTATTGTCATTTTTAACATATTATTGCTTATTTAAATGCATTATTGTCATTTTAACATAATTTTTCTCTTAGTAGGATTTTCAATTTTGAAATTAAAATTGTCAATCCAAAATATCTTAATTTATCCAAGTCACTTAAATTGGATTTAATTAAATTTAATTAATAAACAATATACCCTAGTTAATATTTGATCAATGTAATATATCTTAAAGATTTTTACAAAAACCTATATTAATAATTATTTTAAAGGAAACAGTTGAAGCTTTGTATTTTAAACAAAATCTAGTTACAAGATCAGTGCCTTACATATTCAGTTGTTTCTTCTTCTTGAAAGCACTTACATTTCCAATAAGTCTCTTTTTTCCTACTGTGAATTCAATGTACCATATATATATATATATATATAATATATATATATATAATATATATATATATATATATATATATATATATTAATTAAACTCCAAAATAACACCTAAAAACAAAATGTATATGAAATTCATATACTTGTAAAAAACATAATAAGAAGCCTACTTGGATGGTCCAGTCAGGTCACTTTCCTTCTCTCTTGTTGTGCCCGAGTGAGCACACCTTGTCAGTCCATGCTCCTGGTGTACTTGGTGCCTTCAATCACATCCTTTGTTCACTTGTTCCTTCTTATTCTAGCTTCTTCAGCCTCAAATCCAAAATTTCCACCTATGCTTCCAGAATTGCTTGGAGTTTCTCATATTTTAGTTGCAGCATTTCACGTTTTTGGTCCAACAATGCCAAATGTGTTTGTTTCTCATTTGCTTCCATTTCACTTCACTTGTTCAACAAAGATAAAATGTACGCCATGTTTTTAGTTAAGTGGTCCAGGTGATGATTCATTTTCTCATGCTCCCTGACCATAAGTGTCTACATATATCTCTCCATTCTTCTACCTATCCCAAGCTTTGTTAACACAACTATTTCTCCTAACAGTCTGTTGGCATCTCCTCGACTATGTCATTATGACTTAAAATTGCCCCTAATATAAAATAACCAGTTTGGAGCTTTGTCTCTCCTCGACCAAGGTGACCATTTAATGCCAATCAAGATAAAGCTTATTGCATTCATGGTGTTGGGAACGGGTTCCCCTAAGGATAGTTTTGGGGCTAAAAACCCATGTTTTGGGACAAATTTTGTAATAAAGTTGTAGAGTCTCTGCATTTTGTGGTTGCGGAGCTCGAAGGTGTCTAGAGTCACAAAGGGTTGTCCGCCTTTATTTTGTAAAGTGTAAAGTCAGCTGTAAAGATCCACCCATGGTCCGCGGACCATGGTATTGTATAAAAAGGAGCTTAGTAAGTAAGCTCTAAGTAGTCTTTAGTAGATAGCAAAGAATAATGAAGTGACGAGTCTTGGTAGAGAAGTCCAAGTTTTCAGCTCTTAACATAGGTAGAGGCTCTGCAGCTGAGTGCACAAAGGCCTAGGGTAGAAGTCCACAACTGAGTGCGCAAAGGCCTAGGGTAGAAGTCCACAGCTGAGTGCGCGGACCCCTACAGATGTATGCGTAGGGCGGATAGAGTCTGTATTAAACTGAAGATATCAATAAAGTGAAGTGTTCGACAAATTCTGTGTATTTATTTCATGTTACTACATCTGGTTATATTGTGTTTTGGGTTTAATTTACAATGTTTATGTAATGGGTGAATATATGTGATTATATTGGTTAAATGAACGCAAGTAAGAATATCATATTACGTGGCGCTAACTGTGATTGTTTAGTAAGATAAGTAAAACACTTAAGATAACTTGGGAATCTATACAAAACACTGTCATAACAGCGCGAAAGTACCTGGATCGCAGGTTAAGGTTGTGCGAAGGTCAATCATACACCTTCGTGGAGGAACTAAAGGGAAAAATAAAGGGATAGACTGACAGAGCCCTAAAGCTTAGTGACTTGCACAAGAGTAGGAACAAAGGGTATAAACTTAAATCACGACCATCTCAGGGTGAGGAAACTTGGTTCCAACATCCCCCCATACTACTTCGAGTGAGACTTCAGTTCGTGCTTCACGGGCTGATGCCAAAAGGGCCAATGGTGTAGGGATTTGTTTGGCTAACTAACACTAAACTTGGGTCAAGCCCCACACAGCCAACAAATGGTTATGTTGCTAGGACCAGAATCTATATGAGAGATGTGTGATGCCGTATCATTGGAATCCAACTAAGAAAGAGATCGAAGACTAGTTGGATACGAAGATCCACGAAGTCGCGGCACAGGAAAACAGAAATTTGCGGCTAACAAAGGAACAATGGTTGGACAGATACTTATATATAGAAATCCACAAGATCTTTTTCTGTTCCTTTCCAGTTGAGTTATGCAAGTGGATCGCGAAGCTAGCGGATAACCAAGGAAGGTGGAGACTTGACGGTCCTATTGTCTGGACCCCGGAGTTAGTACAGAGATTGGAAGCCTCTGTGAATAAGATCGTTCATGTTGTCGATCATTGGCTCAATCACATCATAGGAGGATTTGTGACTGAATTTGCGATCGATACCTCAGTTAGCTACAGCGAGTCGGAGCGACGCTTTTTCAAATGTTCGTGAGGTAAGTACTTGAAGTCTTTAAATACCTAGATTAAGATGTTATTTTGCAAAAAACGGGTTATGCAACTACCTTAATGTTCGGAGCTACATAAAGTAGAAAGACTTATAGAAACGAAGGAAGAAAGGATCTTAAATATAGCCCACTGATCTCACCGCCATTGGGTGATGAAGAGGGAGTAGCACAGGCTTCTCTGCGAAGTGTAGTTCAGTTAATAAGACAGGGATTCCCGCGATTGCCACCTCCACCTACACCACCTCCAAATTCACCACTGTCACCTGCGACTTCACCCATGCCACCACCACCTCCACTGCAGTTCAACATGGAAAATTCAATGAAGTTGCCTTTGTTTAAGGGCTTGGGAAAAGAGGACCTGGACCAGTTTTGGTTCGTTGTGAAAGTTGTATGGGAAGCTGAAGGCATCACAGATGACCATATGAAGAAGGCGACATTGGTTAGTGCTTTGCAGGATCGTGCGCTAACTTGGTACATCAAGTAATCTAATGATAACCCAAATGTTGGGGTGGCAGACATCCAGACCGCACTGAATAAAGAGTTTAGTAGGCCTAAATCTGAGGCACAATCAATTGTGGGGTTCAAGGAAATCGTGATGAAACCAGGCAAGAAACCTTGGGAATTGAATCAAAGGTTGAAGTGTAAAATCTGCGAAGCTAATATGAACTTAACAGATTGACAACACCGCGAGTGGTTCGTGGCTTCGCTCCTGCCACACCTAAGGGTTGCACTGTCACAATAGAAGATTACAACTCAGGTAGAGGCCTTGGAAATTGCAATGAGACTACATGAAACACCGATGCAAGATCTGAATCTGGGGGTTCAACAGATCCATGCGTAGTTGCAAAACCTTTTCCTTGAAATGAAAAGCTTGAAGCAAGACTAAACAGTTCAACCGGAGGTGCGCGAAGAGATATGGTTCCTGACCACTGCTCGGTCTTTGTGAACTATATTGCAGGAGGAGGACTGATGTCTTTGAGGTCGGAGGCCCAAGCAGGACCGAGCACGGGGCCTACTTTGTGTTGCGCCATATGTCAGGTAGCAGGGAAACATACGACGAATAACTGTCATTTGCCATAGAAGTTTGTACAAACACAGCAACAACTGTTCTGCAACTTCTGCAGGTCATAGGCCATGATGAGCGCAACTGCAAAAGTTATGAATTGATGATGGACAGGACACCCTCCTATAGAGTCCAGGCAGAAATGCGCCCCCCTATACAGAGCGTTGGGATGGCGTAGACAGGCTTTCAGGGCCGCGGATGAGGCCGAGGTAGAGGAGGACCTGACAAAGGTCGGGGACAGCTAATCTACTACAACTATGGAGGACTAGGACACTATGCCCGTGAATGCACTAACCCGACGCATCCGTCGTGCAAATATTGTACTAAGTTTGATCATAAGACAGAGGACTGTCCTACGCTGATAGTGAGGATACGCGATAAAGGGGTGCTACTACCTCAGCCAACTCAAAACCTGCAGATGATGAGGTATGAGCCTCGCGAAGAGGATCCGAATGTGAATATAGTGCTCCGAAGTGGAATTGCAACGGGTGATGATAAGGGGAAACAACTTGAAGACAACACATGGGTTCTCAAAGATCTGGTGAAGGAGGCTGAATTTGATTTGGAGCGCGCACGTGAAACATTCATGGAAGCAAAGAAGAGCTTCGCTGAGGCCTCTACCTCAAGGAGCAAGGATAAGCCTGATCAAGAAATGGACCCTTCTATGCTTACGACCTTTCTAGAAACCTGCATGAAGTTTTTGCGCGATAACAAGGTTGTGAAGGGGTTATAGGAGCTTATAAATAGATGTGTCATGAACACTCCGGGTGAACCGCACGTTGTACAGAAGATTGGTAAGCATAAAGAAAGGACATGACGAGAGATGAGACTGACCGCGCAGATAGGAGAATATGAAATGGATCAGGTTATTTTGGATCTGGGGCTAGATGCAAACATCTTACCAAAGTAGACTTGGGAGCGGATGGGGAGTAGAAGATCATCCCCATGGGACAGCTGCAAGGAGTGACTGTAGATATTAAAAGCGCGAGTGCATTGGCTGACTTTGAAGTGATAGAAATTGTGGATGACAACAACCCCTACCCTACGCTCCTTGGCATTGATTGGGCTACTCACATGAATAGGGTAATCAACCTAAAGAAGCAAAATTGCTTCATGTAATAGTACCTCTAGATCCCGCTGAAGGATCGCACTATACTGAACCAGTCCGCGATTACAAAAGCGATGACAATTTGGACTGCATATATAAGATAACGACATGAGACCAAGATTGGGTGAATCCAACAACGGATGGCTGAATTACATGGGATCGTGAGAGTTCCTACACCTCAGACTCTAATGAAGAATTAGAGCATTGGCAGAATTGGCTACATGAAGTAACCACACTAAGCTGTAATATGATGACCCGGTCACTGCGCTGTGTATTGTCAGAGGTAAGAAATATGCCCACTTATGATGGCCTGAATGATGTAGATGTATTTTTGGATGCATTTGAGAGGGAAGTACCAGAAAATCAGCGCGTCTAGGCTTTGGACTGGGCACTGCGCGCTACGCCCGCGAGATGGTGGGGTATGCAAAAGGGTAGTTTTGATGATTAGCGCGAATGTAGGAGGATGATGAGAACACGCTTTGGGACGCTGAAGGTACGAATGGTGGACAAGTATGACTGGAAGGATGATTCGCACGCACACTTGGCCAAATGGGCTAAGGCTTATGGAGCGAAGCCCCAACCTAAATGGGTGCACTTGTTCGGTCACACCTTGGATGTCATCCCGATGAACTAGTACTTGGAGACAAAGCTCTGCCATGGTATAGGTGAATGGGATTTTATGCGCGAAGAATTCATAATGACGTTCAGCTTTGAAGATGGGTTTGACTGTATTGACGAAGCACTACAAGAAGCTAAAGCAGCGATATTCAAGATACCGCAAGATCCTTTGGATATGATTCACCCCGAATGGACTACTCAGTTGAGCCACACGCTGGAATGCTATAACGTGACTGCTGAAAAAGAAGACGAGGATCCACAAAAAATTAATATCCCTGAAACTAAGGGTCACCGCGAGGTTGAGGGACCACATATCGAGAACCTTGTTATAACCGCGCCACTGAAAACTAAACAGGGAAATAATGGTACGGACGCGGAGCCCAAATTCGCGAAGATTGGAGATTACTGGGATGATGCGATGGTAGACAAGGTCGCCGAATTGCTCTGCGAATACCAGGATTTGTTCCCTACCAATTTTACGGAGCTAAAGGGGATAATAGGAGACATGGGCGTTATGAAGATCATGTTAAAACCCGACGTGAAGCCGATTAAGCAAAGACCTTACCGTCTCAATCCGAAGTATAAGGAGAAGGTTCGCTTAGAGTTAGACAAGATGCTCGTGACAAGCATCATTGAGCCCATGGAAGAATCTAATTGGGTAAGCCCAATGGTGGTACAAGAAAAGAAGCATAAGGATGAAATAAGGATATGCGTAGATCTCAGGAAGTTGAATGACGCTTGCATACATGATCCTTTCCTGACTCCGTTCACTGATGAGGTATTGGATAATGTAGGTGGCGAGTAAGCGTACTCCTTCACTGATGGATTCTATGGGTACCATTAGATCAAAATCGTGCATGAGGATAGAAGCAAGATGACCTTCGTGACTGAATGGGGATGTTTTTAGTACACTGTAATGCCTTTCAGATTGAAGAATGTACTTGCGATTTTTTCGTGCGTAGTCATTGCTGCATTCAAAGAATTCATTCATAAGTTTCTAGAGGTGTACTTTGATGACTGGACTGTGTTTGGGCTGGTAAAACGCCATGTGGCAAGTTTGCGCCTGATGTTAGATACTTGTCGAAGATACCAAATTGCGCTCAACTTGAAGAAGTGCCTTTTTTGTGTTCCTTTTAGGACCATGCTGGGTCATGTGGTTTGTAGACAGGGATTGATGGTAGATCCTACAAAGATCGCAATGATACTTAACTTGGAGGCGCCGAGGAGTGTGAAACAGTTGCGCACAACCTTAGGACATACAGGGTATTATAGGAAGTTTATCAAGGGCTATGCCCAGGTCACCGCGCCTATGGAGAAGTTGTTGAAAAAGATGTCATGTTCTGTTGGAACGAGGACTGTAAGAAAAGCTTGGATGTATTGAAAGAGAAAATGGCCACCACGCTGATTTTAGACTTCCCGGATTGGAAGAAAGAGTTTCATGTACATGTAAACGCGTCATGTATAACACTGGGAGTAGTACTGACATAGGCTGGCAGAGGAGAATTGGACCATCCTATAGCATTCACAAGAAGGAGGTTATCCAAGGCTGAGAAGAACTATTCCACCACCGAGTGTGAAGGGTTAGCCATGGTATACGCACTCCAGAAGTTTAGACACTATTTACTATGTGGACATTTTAAGATGTATACAAATCATTCCGCGTTGAAATACCTGGTCAATATGCCTGTGTTGGGGAGAAGAATCTGTAAGTGGTTGTTATTGTTCCAGGAGTATGATTTTGAGGTTATTGTGAAGCATGGACGACTGAACGCAGGACCGGACCATTTGTCGCGCATTGAAACAGGGGAAGAGCCCACTAATTTGGAGGAGGGATTGCCTGATGTGTAGCTATTTGCAGTGCGTGTCACAGATGGTCACTTTGAAGACATCATACACTTCCTAACGACAGGAACCACCCCGGAAGGCTACACCGTCCAACATAAGAAGGAGTTAGTGGTGCGGGCGACAGACTTTTTTATCATTGCCGGACATCTATACCAAATGGTGTCTAATGAAGTATTACGATGATATGTACAGGAATTTGAAAAAAGCAATATCCTCACGGACGCTCATGGGGGCGCCACGGGAGGGAATTATGCAGGAAGAGCAACCGTGCAGAAGATTCTGTGCGCAGGGTTGTGGTGGCCAACCGTCCATTGGGATTCAAAAGCTTACTGCAAGGCATGTGATATGTGTCAAAGGACTAGCAGGTCATCGTGGAGAGATGAGCTGCCTCTAAACCCACAGATGACGTTAAAACCTTTCGAGAAATGGGCGATAGATTTTGTGGAATCCATTTAGCCCCAAGGGAAGAAGACGAGAGCACGTACATTATCACCGTCACTGAGTATTTGACTCGATGGGCGGAGGCACAAAATGTGAAGGACTGCACATGCGCAACTGCTGCGAAGTTCCTCTTTGAGTACATACTTATGCAGTTTGGGTGTCCCAAGATTTTGATGAGTGATCGTGGTACGCACTTTCTGAATGAAACGATCAACACGCTAACAGAGGAATTTCGGGTATATCACGAGAAAAGTATGCCTTATCACCCATAGGCTAATGGGACGGTGGAAGCATTCAATAATTTGTTGGAGAATGCGTTGACCAAGGTTTGCAATGTTCAACAAAGTGATTGGGACCTATGCATATCGGCAATACTATGGGCCTATCAGGCAGCATACAAAAAAGTTGATTGGATAGACACCCTTTAGGCTTGTATATGGTGTTGAAGCAGTGATGCCTATGGAATACATTGTACCTAGTCTGCTTATAGCAGCACTCACGGGTATGACGGATCGCGGAGCCTTGGAAGAGAGGCTCGTGCAGCTTGCTGAGCTTGAGGAAGAGAGATTTCTAGTTGGATTTCACCAACAAGTCCAAAAGCAACGCGAAAAAGCATGGCATAATCGGCACATTAAGTTGCGCACCTTTAAGATAAATGATTTGGTTTTGTTATATGACAGTGAGTTTGATAAATTTCTAGGGAAATTCAGAATACATTGGTTAGGGCCCTATCTCATTAAGGAGATTACCGACGGAGGAGTAGTTCAGTTGGTTAAATTGAATGGAGATCCCTTCCCAGGAAAGGTGAATGGTAGTCGATTGAAGCCATACATCGGTGATCCGGCCAGGTGACTATATGAGGGTAGCATAGTCTTAGCGCTCCAGGCCGTTGAAAGGAGGTGCGGGACTATAAACTACACTGCCTGGATTGGGAAACTACGCGATTAGAGGATTGTGCAGAGCAAGGAAGTGTCACAGGATTTGCGACAACGCGAAGGGCGCTGCGCTACCCAGGGAGAAATCGCGTAGGTCAGCCAGAAAGTGACCATTAAAGTCACTGTTCATGATTTGATGGTAGAAATGCGGCCAAATGGAGCGGGCAGTCAAAATTTTAAGACGAACTTTGTGGGTAAGATCCTTGAAAATATGCCGCCAATCTGGCATTAATGAACCGAATGTGGGGGGAATAGTCGGATTTGAATTCAAAATGCCCTATAAATTACAAGTGGCTGCCCTACGAAAAGCACTTGGCATTTTGAGAATTGAGTTGTTGAGCTCTTAGGTGCACATGAACCGTGAATTATTTGAAGCTCTGATAGCGAGTTCGGCATTTGAGCAATTACCAAAGGAGACACAAGAACTGTTGAATAGCATCATGTCGACACCCGCAAAAGCTATGGACACCGAAGTAGTGACAGTTGAGGGGGTTGTGCTGGAGGTTGTTAGGAAGGCAGAAGGAGCTGCTCCAGAGGTCGCAGAAGTATTAGTTGAAGTTCCCAAATCACCACGGATGCCTAGACCGAAGCCAACCCCAACCAAGGAGAGTGCGAAGGACAAAAATGGCAAGCAGGCTGCAATACCGGTGCACACATCGCCGCGAAGAAACCCACTGAAGGACAAGCCCACCGCATAGGAAAAGGGCAAAGCCATTAACCTGGAGCCGGAGGAGGAAGAAATTGAAGAAATCCCGATGGATAATGAGGACTTGGGGGTAGAAGTGGAGGAAGTTGAAGTCCATGGTGCTGACCCTATCACTAAGTTGCCCGAGTACGTCCCTCCGTGCAAGGGCAAGACCAAGGTGCCAAAGGACATTGTTGAGAGCAAGGTCCCCTTGCAGACCCCTCTGCTTCCAGATGAGATTGTCTTTGAAGGACTGTGCTTGGGGCAGGTTCCTCTGTTAAAACTGGAAAATTGGGACTTAGTCGTCCATGAGAAGTTCCCGCACTTAGCGACAGAGCAGCTAATGCGCCGCATTATCGACACCACCACCGGGATGACTGCATTGGAACTATGGAAGTGGCTCAGGGGAGTAGACAAGGCAGGTTTGCTCAACCTGCTATGGGTGCTGCACTACAACCGCACCCCATTACAATATTGGTCATCAAGCCACTACTATTCTTGGTACACGATGGGTGTCTATGGTTGGAGGAGCCCATACCCATCAATGACAGATTGATCCATTGGATCACACAACTGCCCTACACAGGAGAAAATCCGGCCATGATGTTTGGCAGAAAAGGTGGCGAGCAGGCCCTCGTGGAGGCCATGAAGGAGAAATTCAAGCTCGCGAAGAAGCCACGAGGTTATGCTATCTCGAGTATCTGCGACCCTGGAGTCAAGGTGGCCATATAAATTTTGGCAGGAAAGGTTATGAGGAAGTGTCGCGCAGATGAAGTGTCAGCACCAATCGTTGCTCTTGCAACCCAATGCGGTGAAGGAGTCCAGTTCAATTGGGTGCACTATCTCTGCGGTGAGTTCCTTGCAAACTGTTGTGAGGCACAAGAGCTGAGCAAGACTTTCCATTATGCATGGCTCTTGCTGTCTATTGTGTTGGTAGCTTGGGAGCTGTCGGAAGACAATCTATTAGGAGCTTGGAAGCTGTCGTAAGAAAATCTATTAGGAGCTTGGTAGCTGCCCTACAACGAGACTCTGTTATTGCCGCCGTGACTGAAACAAGCGTATAGTTCAGGTCGTGGAGGAGGCATGCCGAATGGTCCTAGAGTTGGCCATTCCTGAGGAAGAACCGGTCGAGGTGCGCGTCTGTAAGCTTGCTACAGGGGTGCATGACACTCGCACAGAGATGGCTAAGGTTCAGTTGCAGCTGAACTTAGAGATTATAGAATTACAGCTGGAAGTAAAGGAGCAAAGTGCAACCACTGTCACATAGGCGATAGCGGCGGTAGATAGTGTAGTAGCAGATTGCACACAACTTTTTGAATAATCACTCGAGGTTGTGACGAGCTTGCAGGAGGACCCTCATGTACAACGATTGGAGACAGAAGTGCGAGAATTGTAGCAACACTATGACGAAGTAAAAGGTACCGCACGAACTGTCGCTCTCACGCAGAGATTGGAAAAACTGCAGGAGGCCAAGCAGATGAAAGAAAAGGTAGATGCAGCGCAACACAAGGAGGCAGTGTTGAAGGCGCGCTTGAAGCCCTAGTTGGATGAGGCTTATTCGGTCACGACCTCTATTGAAGGAAAGCTTGCGAATATGCAAGCAAATCAGCAGAAGCTTCAGGTCGACAGTTTAGGACCAGCGACTGAGCAATTGGTTGAAGAAGCGAAGCAGGCGGTCGCACAGTGCACTGCTGAGATTGCGGTCATACATGTTGAGCTGGGAGGTCTTCACGCCAAGATCTCCGTACCCGCAGAGTGACTTGAGGGTGAGTCGCCATGTTTGTGTGGGGGGTCTGTTGGGAACGAGTTCCCTCAAGGACAGTTTTGGGGCTAAAAGCCCATGTTTTGGGACAAATTTTGTAATAAAGTTGTAGAGTCTCTGCATTTTGTGGTCACGGAGCACGAAGGTGTCTAGAGTGACAAAGGGTTGTCTGCCCTTATTTTGCAAAGTGTAAAGTTGGCTGTAAAGATCCACCCATGGTCCGTGGACCATGGGATTGTATAAAAAGGTGCTAAGTAAGTAAGCTCTATGTAGTCTTTAGTAGATAGCAAAGAAGAATGAAGTGACGAGTCTTGGTAGAAAAGTCTAAGTTTTCGGGTCTTAGCATAGGTAGAGGCTCTGCAACTGAGTGTGCAGAGGCCTACGGTAGAAGTCTGCAACTGAGTGCATAGACCCCTACAGTTGTGTGCACAGGGCGGATAGAGTCTGTATTAAACTGAAGATATCAATAAAGAGAAGTGTTCGACAAATTATGTGTATTTATTTCCTGTTACTACATCTAGTTATATTGCGTTTTGGGTTTAATTTACAATGTTTATGTAATGGGCAAATGTACGTGATTATATTGGTTAAATGAACGCAATTAAGAATATCAGATTACGCGGCACTAACTATGATTGTTTAGTAAGATAAGTAAAACACTTAAGATAACTTGGGATTCTATACAAAACGTTGTCATTACAACGCGAAAGTACCTAGATTGCAGGTTAAGGCTGCGCAAAGGTCAATCGTACACCATCGCTGAGGTACTGAAGGGCGGAATAAAGGGATAGACTGACAGAGCCCTAAAGCTTAGTGACTTGCACGAAAGTAGGAACAAAGGGTATAAACCGACATCACGACCGTCTCAGGGTGCGGAAACTTGGTTCCAACATCCCCCCATACTGATTTAGGTGAGACTTTGGTCCGCGCTCCGCAGGTTAATGCCGAAAGGGTCAATAGTGTAGGGATTTGTTTGGCTAACTAACGCTGAACCTGGGTCAGGCCCCACACAGCGAACACATGGTGTTGTCTAGACATTCCTTCTCGCTTGTTTCTCTCATATCCTTCCAAATCACCTCCATTGAAACTTCATTGTGTGTACAAACTATCCCCGATGTGATATTAAGGTTGTTGTTGATCGAGCCCTTTTCCCAATCTTTACAAGCGAGGTTGATCGTCCAAATGTTCCACATGTTTGCAGATGAGCCAGGGGCTTTCTATATTATTTGCATCAGTTGTTGTTGAACGCCATTCTGAAGATTCTAGGATTGATGCCATGAAACTTTTATAATGCCAGCCACTCTTCTGGTGAGCTCTCTCACTGTCGATCACCTGATTATGATCCATATGCCCCACCATATTAATGAATCTCAAGGTCATGGTAATGGATTGTATTTTTTTATCCCTTCTTTGAATTCCAACATGCCCTAATTCAAATTAACACCTTTATTAGCTAATATATCTGCTTTGACATTCAAATGTCTTTTAACATGGTAAAATTCTATTGTTTCAAAGCTCCTCAATTGAGTTGTGATTCTCTACAATATAGGAGAGTTGTGGATGTTTCATTTTCCTTGAAGCTTGTTCACTTGTTGAATGACAACATGGAATCCCCAAAGACCAACAATTTGGGAATTTTTATTACTATGGCTATTTCTAACCCATGCTAGAAAGCTAGATATTTTTCCTAGTTAATGGTAGCATAACTCAAAGCCCAGACATATTGTATCTCCCTTTGGTCGTCGGGGTGAAAGATAACCCCTCTCATTCCTACCACCCCGAGAAACCTATATTAATATTATTCTACTACTTCTGCCAACTTATTGATATACAACTTTATTTTGAAAGTATAATGTAACTTAATTTCTTATAATATATAGAAATATTTTATAAATGTACTTTCCATAAAGCCATACAATCTATTAGTATTGAAAATAATTAAGTCTGTTAAATACATTTAACTAAAATCTATGACAGAATAAAAAACATTATTTAAAATTAAGAAACTATTTAACTAAAATTTGTGACAGAATAAAAAAGCATTATTTGAAATTAAGAAACTATCTGAGTAGGGGGTTGGGTTTCATCTCTGCAGCAGACAAGGTTACGCTGATTGACCTAGAGAATCAAAAAGCTAAAATCCTCAAAGAGAGAGAGGAATCCATAAGACTAAGGAGCAGGGCATTATGGATTCAAGCTGGAGATGATAATACGAAGTTCTTCCATAGCTTTGCAAAGGGTAGGAAGGTGTCCAATACTATCTGGAAGATCCCCACTCCTAAGGGAGATATGGCAGACTCCTTCAACAAACTCTCTCACCTGGGCATCACACATTTCAGGAACCTCTACAAGTGTCCCCAAGAAGTTAATCTACCTGAAATCATCAATGTGGCAAATCACTTCCCGAGATTTGTTGAGGCAGACGATGTGGAGGCACTAAATGATCCAGTTCCGACGGGGGAGCTTGAAGGGTTATTGAAATGGTTCAAAAAAGACAAGAGCCCTGGACCGGATGGTTGGACCATTGAATTTTATATAGCCTTCTATGAAGTTCTGGGGCAGGATCTCCTGAAAGTGGTGGAGGAGAGCAGATCTACTGGATCCATCTATCATGCCATCAATTCTACCTTTATAGCTCTCATTCCTAAAACAGATGCCCCTGGTTCATTTGATGACTACAGGTCAATCTCTTTGTGCAATTGCCTCTACAAAATCATATCTAAGACCATTGCCAATCGCCTTAGACCTATCCTCTCCAGGTCCATTGCCCCTCAACAATTTGCTTTCCTCGAATCTAGACAGATTCATGAGGTCGTTGGCCTGGCCCAAGAAGCTATTCACTCTATTTGGTCCAGGCACCTAAAAGGTATTCTCCTCAAGATCGATCTCTCAAAAGCCTTTGACAAGGTCAGTTGGCTCTATATCAAAATGATCCTTATCCACCTGGGCTTCCCACACATCTTTATCTCATGGATCATGGCCTGTATATCCTCTCCCTCTTTCAGTATTCTCATTAATGGCTCGGCCACACCCTTCTTTCACTCCGAAAGGGGCCTGAGACAGGGTTGCCCCCTCTCTCCGCTGCTATTCTTGCTGGTCATGGAAGGCCTTAGTCGTCTCATAGACTCTGCTAAGCGATCGGGTGATATTCGGGGCCTTCGCATCTCCGATATATGCTTCCTCACACATCTTCTCTTCGTGGATGATGTTCTTATTCTACTGGATGGCAGTGTACGAGACTCAAGGTCTTTTTCGAAGATCCTCCTACTTTTTACTGCAGCTACTGGTATGTTCTCTAACCAGTCAAAATCCACTATCACTTGCTCCCGAACCTCGGTACAGGAATCACAGATGGCATTGCAGGTCTTTCCCTATAATATTCTTCCCCTGGATCGAGGAATTAAATACCTGGGTTTCAGGATAAAACCTACCTGCCAAAGAATTGCTGATTGGGTGTGGTTGGTCGCTAAATTGGAAAAAGGACTCACTGGCTGGAGCTTCAGATATTTGTCCAGGGCTGGCAGATTGGTCCTCACTAAGTCCGTCCTAGAGGCTACCCCGGTATTCTGGATGGCTCTTGCATGGATACCGAGGAATATTCTGGGCTGATTGAAACAACTATGCAACTGCTATCTCTGGAATGGAAATCATGACAAAAGAATTTTTGCGTGGATAAGCTGGAAGAAGATCACCTTGCCCAAAAAATGGGGTGGCTGGGGACTCAAAGACCTACCCGACTTCGCTATGGCACTTGCTGCAAAGATGGGATGGTCGCTACTGACCAGTCAAAACCTTTGGGCTCAAGTATCATATCACAAATACATTTGGCCCCAGAGCATTTTGGATTGGGCTAGGTTACCTACCTGGACAACGAAGGGATGTTCATCGATCTGGAAGGCACTGATACACTCCTTGCCCCTCATCCGGGATAATCTAGTCTGGCGAATAAATGATGGATCGCTGGGCAGGATCGGTCTGGACCCTTGGATAGGTAGTGGGGGCAGACATATTCTCAGCAGAGATCTCATTACATTTCTACATGAACGTGACATCCGATGTTTTGCTCATATTGCCGACCAACAGCGTACAGATATCTTTACTCAAGCATGGAAATCGGCACAACAATTGGACCTACCTCCTCAATGGCATCAGGAATGGAGCGAATATGTCCTCGCTTTAAACGAATCCCATATTCGCATAAAACAAGGATCGGACGAACTTGTTTGGAGTTTGGTTGAAAATGGTATCTATGCACCTAAGATTGGGTATGGTGCGCTTATTATGCACAGAAAACCTGAACCCTCTACATCGTGGTGGCGTGACATTTGGAAGCTGAATGCCCCCCCTCGCACCAGACTTTTCTTCTAGTGTGTCCTCAAAGATATCATCCCCACGGGTGAACACCTTACCCACAGATCCATTTATGGACCATCCTGGTGCTCTCTTTGCAAAGCGGCATCGGAGACTACTGTTCACCTGTTCCTACAATGCCCAACCACCCGCTCTCTATGGAATAACATCTCAGCACATATTAATTTTTCTGGGAATTGGAGGGGGGATGATATTACAAGCACCTGGACAGACTGGAATCGCTGTCACCCGGGCTCCAAACTGCTTAATCTTCCCCTCGTGGTAACCTGGCATATTTGGTTGGCTCGGAATCATTATATATTCAATGATCAGGCGGTATGCTGGCCCCGAACAGAAGCAAAAATTATTGCTGCATATCAAGAACTCCCCGACCCCCCTCCCACTCGAACCAGGATGATCCAGCCTCCCCCCATTATCGATAAATCACATCCTTGGGCTTTCTTCGATGGGGCGGCAAATCAAAACGGTTGCGGGGGTGGATTTGTTCTTCATATAAATGACCACCATAGATACCTAGTAAAAATGGGATTCGGCAGAGGATCAAATAATCATGCAGAACTCTTGGCCGTTCGAAATCTTATGCATTTCTCTTTGGATCATCATTATATAAATCTCAATATCTTCGGGGACTCAATGACTGTTGTAAATTGGATTAATAATGCCACTATATGTCATTCTCACACACTCAGCAATATATTATATGATGCACATACTCTCAAGGCAGCTTTTAATCATTTCTCCTGTCTTCATATATACAGAGAGCATAACAGTGAGGCTGACAAATTATCCAAGGAGGCCTCGTTACTTCCCAGAGGAGAATGGCTAATAGTGGAGATACAGGGGCCTGAAGAATACAGATATTACCACAGGCCGTACATAGATCAGAGAGAACAACGGGACAACAGTCCCGGTATCCGGCAATAATACAGTGTTTTTGATTTTGTTGATTACTGTTCATAGATACAGATAACATATTTTGACAAACAGATCCTGCGTGATCTTGTACAGGCTACTAGTCAGACATATATGTGACTTAACTTTTTACTTTTGTTTATACTCATGACAGAACACCCTGCGTGGTGGATTTTGTAAGACACAATATAGCATATGCAACTTGCATCTACAATATGTAATTCTCATAATATAATGAAAATTACGGATTTTTCCAGTGGAAAAAAGAAACTATCTGAGTAAATAAAATTTCAATATAAATTAAATGTATGCTATCTTAACAGGATTTCTCTATATAAAATGTGTTATGACATGTATGTATGGGGAATTATGTAGTTTATAACCAGGATCCCAACATGTATGGGGGATTATGTAGTTTACAACCAGGATCCCAATATGTATGGGGGATTATGTAGTTTACAACCAGGATACCAACTTGTATTAGGTTCCCTACCTGTTTAATTGATTTTGGATGAAGCAGTACATGCAAAACGGCCATGAGAAAGTAGCATAAAGATTCCACTGGTTCCTTTGGTTAAACAATCAATCCATCCTGGTTTTAACCGTATATGGGAACTCAATTTTTTTATGTCAGTTGTGCCCGTCCATATCAAAGACTGAGGTGCATAATAAATAATGAAGATTCTAGCTTCAAACCAGTTTTAATCACCATAATAATTATTACAAGGTATGATCAAATATGGCAATAAGTATTAAGGTTTGATCCTTTGTTCACATCATTAATAAAAAACAAGGCTCTGTTGTGGTCATTTAATTATTTAACTAGGCAATACTAAACCTCAGGTTTGCACTGTAAAGGATAGAAAAGTCATTCCTCACTAATAACTGATGGCATTTGTTAACCTTTATGGCTTATGTCATTTCAGAAGTCCCGTGAGATGTTTTTGTCAAAAGAGCCTTACAGTTAAGTTTCATTATTGACAAATCCAAATGAACATATGTTTAGATAATGATTACCTGGTGAATCAGTCACAGCCTTCCCTTAAACAACCACAGGGATAAGATCTTTTTGTTATTATTCCGTGTTGGGCAAGGACCTTCCTCATACATCCAGACTTCCAAACTACCATGTAGAAAAACAACTCTCTGAGATGGGTTTGTGTTTCAGGGTACATTGTCCATCTTCTCAGATTCACTCAATCACCCAGTACCAGTCATTCTAGTTGAATTCAGAACACTGAAACCCAAATGGAAAAAAAAATCCTTGAACCAATTCCAGAACTGCAAATGCTCAATGATGGCAAACTTGGGTGATGTCCTAAATTTTATATTAAGTTCACAACCTTGATCCATATTGCTCAATCTAAATTTCAAAGGTGTGTTTCAGCAATCTGCAATGGGCTAGAACGCAATGCATGGACACAAGTCACCACATGGCTCAACATGTGGACACTCATTATGATCTTAATGGGAGTCGATCAACAAGCCCTCTCCACCACGTTCACACACTCACAAAGCTCACCACCCAGACTTCCAAACTACCATGTAGAAAAACAACTCTCTGAGATGGGTTTGTGTTTCAGGGTACATTGTCCATCTTCTCAGAATCACTCAATCACCCAGTACCAGCCATTCTAGTTGAATTCAGAACACTGAAACCCAAATGGAAAAAGAAACCTTGAACCAATTCCAGAACTGCAAATGCTCAATGATGGCAAATTCTTCTTGGGTGATGTCCTAAATTTAATATTAAATTTACAACCTTGATCCATATTGCTCAATCTACATTTCAAAGGTGTGTTTCAGCAATCTGCAATAGGCTAGCACTTTGTAGCTTCAGAGTTTTCATAAACTAAATGAGGACTATGATAGACAACCACACATCTCTTGCTTTCCTAACCCAATTTAGCCTTACTCTGATAACCCGAAAAGCAATTTGATTAACTTGTATGCGAGTTCTTGAATTTAAAGTTTACTTTAACCAACCAATAGCTAAGATTGTTGACAAAGTAATTGATTTCACCATTTATATTCAAACTATTAATCGTAACCCAGCACTATGCAGATTGAAACATAAGGCAAAGTCTCCATGATGATTGAATACACACTGAAAATATCAAACACAGTTATATATTGGGTTCTCTGTTATGGAGATTGAAGATGGTAGGCTGATGAATTTATAGAGGCATTAATTCACAGGGCAGTCATGGAAAATATGAACATCACAAGGGAATTATTTGGGGGTGCACTGATTTAGCATGTAAAAACAAGGACACTTGCCATGTCGTAGGGCCGACCAGAGGCTGACCCTTAATCAAGTGGCCAAGTCGTGTAGGGGAGTCTCAGAAGTAACAGTGTTCGATGTTCCACGTTTTTAGTGTGGTCGTTTTCCCTTGAAGAGGATTGCGAAGAGCTGGACTTAAAGGGCTGCCAGGTCGCAAGACCGGCAACCGTGAGCTGGGCCATTTTCCACAAAACAACTCGAAGGCTTGTTCAATTGTTCAAAATTGACTTGCATGCTGGAAGTGGCATCAATGACTTGGTGGCCAATTTCATCAATTTCTTGGTGTACATATCTGCAACTTCTTATTCTTGCGGAGTTTATGCATTTTTCGAGTTAACCACCAAAATTTTGCAGATCCCAATTCCAGATTTTTTTGGTGGTAAAAATAGGAATTCTATATTTACATGATATTGATGGAAGCACTCCACAATTAATTCAAGGGCCTCCTCGTTTTCTGTATCCATTTTCTCGTATTTCCTTGTGAACCTGTAAATGTAAATCTTTGAATCTTATTAGCATGATCATGCCCTGCCACAGTTAAATGCACAACCAATAAAGGAAAGGAAAATGATGATGACACAATGAATCAAGAGATATGTGAATTTTTTGGCTGGCCAGTAAGAACTGAAAGTATGTTCATCTATAGAATAATGGAAGCACATGACAGCTCCACTCTCTGCGTGAGAAAAAATGGAAGAGATCAAGGAAAAGTTTTATAGACTGAAATGAATAATGATATATTGAGGAATATGGAAAGTAAGATATGATAGAAAACTTAGCCATGGAAATAATCCCTTCCAATAATTTATTGGATGAGCTAAATATTTAGAATATCCCAGACTGTCAACTTTCTCAAGAAACTATCTAATAGGAAGGATGTGGTAGTTGATCTACCAACTTCTATAGTTGTGAAGGTAGTTGGGTTGTATCCAATTGTCTCATCCAAGGGATGGGAAAAGTACATATATAAACTTCTAATGATCTAACTAGAAGCTTCTGATCTAACCACAAATTGGCATATCAGACATGAAACCAAGGAGAGAAGAAACCTAGGGAAGAACATGGATGAATGGAAAATTTTGTGTGTCCGTGATTGGAGAGCAAAATAAGCTCTCGAGATGTGGAAACATAGTGGGAGATCATATAGATCCTATCTTGGTCTAAGAAAACTAAGTGCAAGTGTCCCAAAACCGGAGCTATTATGTAAATTTGTATTCTAGGTGCTTGATGGACAAGGCACTGAAACGCCAAGAGAGGAACCTATAGAGGGATTGATGAAGCAATAAAGGGGCCCCTTCGTGTTATTCAAGACAACTAAGAAAACAATTGTGGTTAAGTGTGTGTTTATAATGCATCGTGGTTTGATGGGAACTTCTTGGTTTTATGTGGATGAAGGAAAATGGTCTTCATCCTTACACCACTGGTATCCTAAGAGAAAAAGTCGCTTTCTGTGTGTTTATTGTGTAGGATGGTTGAGAAATTACCCATAACATTTGGGAAGGCTCTAGGATTAAGGAGATTTTAAGAGAGCTGTTGAGTTTGAATTTGTAGAAAATTTGTGTAGGTTAACATGATAATGCAATATAAATAAAAGCAGAATACTATAACCTACTTCTACTATCAATTTGCAAAAGCTTAGAGATCAAGCTGAACAATATAACCAGAAGAAGAAGAATAAAAAATCGCACAATACACATGAAAATACTTTGTGGAAAGCCTCAACTAAAAACCCCACACTATTGTATTATCATAAAAGGTGGAAATACATAGGAATTATACAAAGCCTTAGCTCTCACAGCTAGCCAGCTCTAGGTACAATCCTCATAGATGCTCATAGGCAATCTTGGCTTCTCTCCAGCCATAAATAAAAGCAGAATACTATAACCTACTTCTACTATCAATTTGCAAAAGCTTAGAGATCAAGCTGAACAATATAACCAGAAGAAGAAGAATCAATCGCACAATACACATGAAAATACTTTGTGGAAAGCCTCAACTAAAAACCCCACACTATTGTATTATCATAAAAGGTGGAAATACATAGGAATTATACAAAGCCTTAGCTCTCACAGCTAGCCAGCTCTCGGTACAATCCTCATAGATGCTCATAGGCAATCTTGGCTTCTCTCCAGCCTTCCTCTCTGCCCTCCAAGCTCCTATTTCCTTGCGTTGTTCCTTGTGGATGATTTGCCTTCAACCAAATGGAAAACTCATTTACCAAGTGGATGATCTCCTCCAAAACTGCGCAATCCTCAAGGATAAATCCTTGACTTCATGCATGAGTTTTTTCTTTGATAAAACACGTGCCACTGATAGTACATTGTCCTTTACTTTAATCTCAACTGGGTCTTTCTCATAATAGACATGCATGAGTTTCTGATGAGTGAATCTTCAGTTAACTGGAGTAGCACTAGTTGAGTGCATGCATGCATCAACTGATTGTTAACTCACTATTAGTTCCTCAAACAGTTTGGAACTAATTTAACTGGACTTAACTCAGTAAACTGAGTTAACTAATTACAACTCAATCTTATCTCGTTAATTTAAGGGATAACTCTTGCATGACTTCAGAAAGAATTCTAACTTGAATTTCTCCAACTAATTAATTTAAAATAAATTAATTAATTATTTCCAATTAGCTGTTAAGACTATATTCGAGCTGTTAAGACTAAATTCAAATTTTAATTCACAATTTAATTCAAGGAAAAATTAATTTGGAATATTCTTGTTGCCACATCTCAACACTCCCTCTCAACAAGAAAGGGATTATCTGCCACCCCGATCCTATCTCTGTGGAACTCAAATTTACACTTTGACAATGCCTTTGTCAAAATGTCAGCATCTTGCTCCTTTGTCGAAATATACTGTAGCAACATGATCCTCTCGACTTGTGAAAAGCCACGGGCAACAAATCTTGCCTTATGCTTCTCCACACTACCATCAGCAGCTTACTTTACCTTGTAAAGCCAATGAGAACTCACAACTGACTTGTTCTGCGGTCTTGGAACCACGTCCCAAACACTGTTATGAACTATGGAGTCATACTCCTCCATCATAGTATCAACCCAAATCAGCTGTTGCACTGCTTCCTCAAAGGAAGATGGCTCAGTTTCAACACATTTCCCAACAAGGGCCATGTATCCAGTGTATCTCTCAGGTGACCTCCTCTATCTGCACTGAGAAGATGGTGCTCCCACATTCTCCCTCACATCCTCCAACAATCTATCAGCTTCTCTTGTGCGCTTCCGTCCATCTCTAGAAGACTCTACTTGAGTGGATGTCTCCACTTCTGGAACCTTTGCATGTGGCTGCTCCACATCAGTCTGAGGCTCCTCCTCCTTAGGAACCAACAGTTCCTCCAGAGCCTGTAGTTGGAGCTCCCTCTCAAGGGAAACTCGCATGGCCTTCTACTCATCAAAGTTGAGATCTCTGCAAACCATTGTCCTCCAACTAGTAGGCGAGTACACCCGATAGTTGTGAGGTGTATTAGTGTACCTCATAAATATCCCCAACTCTGTTGTCGACTCAAGCTTCTTCTGTGCATCTTTTGTCACATGACAGTATACTGATGAGCCAAATATCCTAAAGTGACCCACATTTGGTCTCTTACCGGAGAAAGCTTCCCCTGGTGTCTTCATCCCAAGTATGTGATGCGGGCTTCTATCTACAAATAGATCGTTGTGTTGCATGCCTCAGCCCACAAGTGAAGTGCAAGGCCTTAGTCATGCAGCATTTCCTGTGCTGCCCCTACAATAGTTATGTTCTTCCTCTCGAACACCCCATTCTGCTGTGGGTTATGAGGTGTCGTCAACTCTCGTTTAATTCCTTCCATTGCACATAAGTCCTTAAACTCTTGAGAGACATATTCTCCATTGTTGCCTCTTCTCAAGGCCTTGATCTTCTTCGCTGACTCTTTCTCGACCAAAGCTTTGAACTCACAAAACTATGTGAAGGTTTGGTCCTTCTTCTGCATGAAATAAATCCACCATTTACGAGAATAGTCATCAATGAAAATCACATAATACCTTTGCTTCACTGTGGATGCCGTCGAGAATGGTCGACACAAATCAGTATGAACTCGCTCTAAGATAGCCTCTGCTCAACTATCTCAATCATGAAAGGAAGACTTGGTGTCCTTTCCCAAGATACAACCTTTGCATGTGTCAACTTGCTCAAGTTTACCTTTTGGAAGTCCTGTAGATATCTACTGCATTATCTTCAAAGCCCCATGATGCAAATGGCCCAACCACTTGTGCCACAACTCGCCAATGTCTTGGCTTTGTACCAATTCTGCTTTCATACTTAGTACTGCACAATCATCTACCTCCAGTTTATAGAGATTCTTCACCTGAATCCATATCCTCTTGGTATAAACCATGGCTATGTGTCTTAGGAACACCTTTCCTTTACTGAAGACAACATCATAGCCTTTGTCCTCCAACATTGCGACCGATACCAAGTTCTTCTTCAGTCCAAGCACATACATTACATCTGTCAAGGTGAGAGGAGCTCCATGCTCCCTTTGAAAAGCAACTGTGCCCACTCCTGAAACACTATACCTTCCGTTGTCACCCATCTCTATGCGCATCTTGAGGTCTTTCTCCTCAAAGGCATTAAATAAATTTTTATCATCGGTCATGTGGAATGAGACTCCACTGTCAAGATACCAGACACAACCCATCATCGATGACACCATGTATGCGATGAGGGTAAAGTCCATTTCGAACTGAGAGGTTAATGCCTCACCTTCCGATCCTTTCGAGGATCCCTTCTTGGATTTCTTTGATGGGCTATTAGTCGCATAATGTCCCATCTTGTGACAATTAAACCATCTTACGTTAGACATGTCACCCTTCTTCCCTCCATGAGAAGAATTCAATTTCAAATGGGAAGCCTTCCCCTTCCCTTTCATTGCCTTACTTTCTAAGGTCAGGTTTTCTTCATCATCATTCTTGGATAAAGAACCATCTCATGTGCTCCTCCTGATCTCCTCCTGCATAAGATCCAACCACATTTGTTCCCAATCCGACATTTTCTCCCTTCCATTCACAGAGTCCTGATAGCTATTCCAACTCTTTGGAAGGGCAAGGAGAGCGAGGCTCACCATACCATCATCGGCAGTAGTTATTCCCACATCGCCAAGCTCATATTTATAGGTGGTGAGCTTGTTTAGATATGTGGAAATAATATTGCCCTTCTCCATCTTGATTCTTCGAAGCTTATCCTTGAGCGTCAATTTCCTTTGGTCTCTACTGTTCTAGTAGAGGTCCTTCAATGTCTTCCACATTGAAAATGGAGTATCCTTCCCATGGAGACTTGAGACAATATGGTCTCGAACTCCCTCAAGGATGATCCATCTCGCCTTCGCCACACACTT